>VWZY01010289.1:589040-623493 GCA_013399075.1 Chloroceryle aenea
CGCAGCTTTCTCTCTCCCGGCCCCAGGTTTTGGGCGTTTAACGCCGCCGTGGCGGCCCCGCCGGGCGCCTCCGCGCTGTCGCTGTGGAAACAGCACCATCTTGGAGGGCGCCAGGCAGACCGATCCCGGCAGCGGACACCGCGGGCGCGTCACTCCCCGTTGCTACGCGCCCGAGAGGCGGAGAGCGGATTGCGCAGGCGTGCAGAAAACGGAGGAGAGGCGGGAGAGTGGCCGTGCAGGAGCGCGCATACGCTCTGCTCGCCAGGCCGGCCGGGAGCGCAGGGCCGTGCGGAACACCTGCAGAGACGCGCAGGCGCCGAGCNGGCGGGTGTGAGCGGTCGGGCCGGTGCGCCAGCCCCTTGTCTGAATTTCGGGTGTTCGCTGGGCTCCTCTTCCCCGGCGTCGACCCCTCGACTGGCTCTCTCCGGGAGCTGCCACTTTGAATCACTGATAGATAATGCTCAAGGGGTATGGTGGCTTCTGGCTTCACCGGCAGGGTGAGGACCGAACGGTTACCGGTCCAGTTTAGATTAGTGGAAGGCTCGAATAAGCTGGTTTTGTGCGGAGAGTTCAGGCAGGCAGCCTGCACTAATGAGACATACCCCGTTAATGACGGGAGGAACTCGGGTCAGCCGAGGATCTTTATCGTGCTGTAAGGCTGCCCAGCAAGTGTTGCTCTCGCAGAGGAACAGTTTTTCTGAGCTGTGACAATTTGCTGCATTGTTCTTAAACAGCTGCATTGTCCTTAAACAGCTGCATTGTCACTTGGTTAGACAGTAGCAAAGCAGTGTTAGGGATGATGATGTGTCAGGCTTGTACCATCCTAAAAGCCTTGACCTGATTGCTGGGCCTGGCCTGTGTTATGCAGTTACAGGTATTTAAAAAAAAATAAATTAACATACTTGAACATTAGTTGTATTGCTGTTTTTAAAAATGTCTTCAGAATTACTAAAAAACCAAATAGTGCTTTGTAGTTTACATTTGTTGCCTAGGAGCACCTCCTTTAAAGAAGGCATTGGAAACATCACATCAGCTTTCCTTTTGCCAGAGGAGTAGAGCAGGGAAATCATAAAGCTTCTGACTTTTTTTCCCCATTATTTTTTAATGCAGAAAGTGTTTATATCTTATTAAAAAATGGACTAATAGCGTTGTATTATTTGGCAACTCGGTTACCACACAGAAATCACAAGGCTGGGCATCGGGACTTTATGTTCTGTTTTGTTGTGTAACTAAGCCCATATACACTCTCATCCCCAAAAAAGGGAGAGGTTTGAGAAGTAACAGCAACTCTAGAACGACCTTCTCAAATGTACATATTTCTCTAACTATTTGCATACAAATTAGATACCTTTGAGACCTTGGGTTCAGCTTACCTTGGTGAGCTGTGTGTTGTGCTACTCAAAGGCACTTCTGAGCAGAGTTCTAGCCTCCTTGAAGAAAAATTCATATATGGGTTATCATCTTGCCTGACAGCGTGCTTCATGTCTGCCAGCATGTCTGGCATGTGTGTTCTTAACTTACACTCTGTGGGGAAGAATATCTTGATTAAATGCAGCTCTTACTTGGTTAAATACGGTGGTGCAGCGTCAATGTAAGCATCTGAATTTCAATTTCAATTGAAAACAAATGAGAGATGTTAAAGTCAAGAAGCTGAAAGTAAAAGCCAGTTTTCCACAATACATACAAGCTTTTAAAAATGAGGAAGTTGGTGCCTCTGAATAGTTGCACAAAAGGCAGTGCCTGCGTGTCTCCTGGGGTGCGCTTTTTCTTCTGTCAGGGAGAACATGTTTCTGAGTGTTGCATGTCATTGCAGCTGAATGTAGCCTGTTCACCTTCTGACCAAATGTTTTATGAACATAATGCTGAAATTCTCCTGAGCAAGTGTAACTACATCTTACCTGCACACCTGAATGATGCTGTTATTCATGTTTGCCAGATGGAGAGTCTGACAGACCTTCCAGTGAAAACTCAGTTGACATATGCTTGGTTGGGTCAATATTTAGATCCTCATTCGGTCTTCTGACAATGAGGTTTGCTGTTACATCAGTTTCTTCTGTCCGATTCCCTTCTTCAGGTTTGTGAGGTGAGGCTGTGAGATACCAGCAGTAAAATCACAGTGCATGGCTCGCTGTTGGGCCATGCGGGATCCTGCCTGCCCGTGCTCCCCAGCTGTTCAAGCAGCTGTGGGGTGTGGTGGGCTGCCCCTGGCAGTGGTGGCAGCTTGTTTGGACCACCTCACATGGGAGGCAGTGATAGCTGAGGGACTAAAACAGGGAAACCTGCTAACTGTACAAGTAAACAGGTAGTAGTTTTAAGAATAGTAAAATGTTGCAGCCTTCTCTGTCCCAATGGCACACGTCTAATCTCTAGTCCCCAGAGCCTGAGAGAAGGCTGAAGGTGGTGGGAAGTCCAGTGAGATAGATTTCCCTTTTTGTTTCCAAGGGGCAGTTTTCTTCTTATCCCCAGCTGAGATTGTCATGACAGCTTTTCCTTGTGCTGTGAATTGATGTTCTGTCCACATCAGTGCCCTGGAGATGTCGGTTTCATTTACCTGTAAGCTCTGTCTGCACGCTGAGGTTCTCTGTGCAACCCCCCTGCAAACTGGAGGCATTAGTGCTTATTGTAAAATGAGAATATGTAGGTACAGAAGTGGTATGCATACTATTTTAAAATACTTTCAAGTAAAAATTTGAAAACTGAGTCGAAAGGCCAGCCAATATTAGTTCATCTGTGGCTTTCATAACTTTGCAAGGAACGTTAGCTTGACAGGGTTTGGGGAGCCAGAGTCCATCTGAGCAAACAAAGGAAGACTCGGTATCTTCTGCCTTGCAAGCAATCTGATGAGCATAAATTAAGCTTCTAGTGCATGTGTTTAACAAAGCTTGAACTCTGTCAACTGAAGAATCTGTCCACTGGTTATTTAAAATTCTGCTTTTTTTCTAGACTTCCTTTGTTGTTGATGAAGTCAGTAGCATCATTAAAGAGGTAAACTAACATTTTCATGTTGTTGGTGTAAAAAATTTTCATGTTGTATGCTGTGTGCTAGAAGCCTTTCAAGAAAATCTGATAACTGATATGTAATAGATTTCTAAGATAGTATCTAGGAGAATGATAATAATATCAGAATACAATACGATTTAAGTGGAAATGATGCCTAGCTTTTGTTGTGATATGTATTAAAAATCCAAAAGATAATTAAAAAATATAATATACTCCTCTCTGGCTGCAGTTTATTCCTATTGGAATTACTAGGGGGATGTTTTATGTTAAGCCGTCTACAGATAGATTTTATATCTCAGTAGCATATAGGAGGTTTTATTAGGCTGTCTGCATATGCCAGGATGTGTTATTGTTTGTTTGAAATGATTGAACTATTCTTGTTGCTAAGACACATGAATTTCCTGTCTAGAAACTTTCCGGAGGGATTTGGGGTTTGTGTCCAGAATTCCTCTTGTAAACCAGCGCAGTCTTTTTCTTGTTGCAAAACAACTGTTTTAGTCAGGTTCTGTGAATTGAACACATGTGCTTTAATACATCTTCCTGTCTCTTCTGAATCCAAAATACATGTGGTTATTTTTTAAACAGTTTCTGTGAGTAAAGAATTTATCAGTGAAAAACATGCAGCTTTAATGTGCTTTTATTTTAAAAGGGAAACTCTCCTCTTAAGTAAAATGGAATATTTGGCTGAAGGTTTCTGCTCTGTTATTAACCAGCATCTGTGTGGGTCTTTTGTTCTGAATTGGGGTTTTCCAAATTTTAGATTTTCCAAGTTTTTGATCTCTAGTTTCTCAAAACTGATTCTGCTGAAAATTCCAAAGTTCATTTCCATAGAAGAATATGTGTGAATGAGCCACTGTTGTCTGCATTTTTTCAGTCTCTTCAGGACTGTTTAAATGCAGGAACCTATTCATAACTCTGGCTTCAGGCCATTGGAATAGGAATTACAAATAATCAAAATAATCACAAATTGAAGAGAGGATGGAATCTGTTATAATTTCTCTTATGCCTGGCTCCAGCTCTGACCTGCAGGGTTTTAATAATTGAAAGCAGTCAGTATGGACAAACAGCATTCAGGATTTTTTCTGTGGGTGTGAGGTCTCAGCTTTAGCGCCCCATGTTGGAATGTGCTATCAGGTGCCTTGCAGGTTGACAGCAGTGCAGTTTATTGTATGTGTTTGTCACCAATAGGCCATAGAAAGTGCGATAGGGGGCAACGCCTACCAGCACAGCAAAGTGAACCAGTGGACTACGAGCGTGGTGGAACAAACACTGAGCCAGCTCACCAAGCTGGGGAAGCCTTTCAAGTACATTGGTGAGCTCAACTTTCCTGTTCAAGCTGGTACAGTCAAGTGCACTGATGGGTAGGGGCTAGGGGAAGATTTTAGCAAGAACAAAGTCTGTACGCTACTCACAAGCAAGTGTATATGTATTTACTGTGGTAAGCACAAATGTAGCTAAATGTTAATGAATGTTGGTGCTAAATAATAAGAGCTTCTTTACTGACTATAACAGTGACCTGTGTGATCATGCAAAAGAACGGTGCTGGGCTGCATACGGCAAGCTCTTGCTTCTGGGACAACTCCAGTGATGGTAAGGAACACAACTTGGATTTTTCAGGTTGCAACTTTAACGTTAGTACTGTTAAGACGGGGCAGTGTACTTGTCTTTTTTTCCAAGTGTTGTAGTTTTGGTGGAGGAGCATACAGTTTGATATTTTCCCCATTTGTATGTGATGCTAACTCTGCTGTACATGAAATGCTTGGCTGTTGTGAAAGCTTTATGTAAACAATTGCATGCATATAAGGCATGCAAGTAATCACTGCAACTTTCTTCTGTCTCTGAAACCCTTTGTTCTGTTTGTAGGAACCTGCACTGTGAGATGGGAGAATAAGACTATGTACTGTATCGTCAGTGCCTTCGGACTTGCAATATAATTGCCTTGAAATCATTCATCCTTCTCTTTTCTACTCCAGCACTTGATTCAGTCTCCACTCAAACTGTGAATACACTCAACAACTTCTAGTTTTAATGTACTTTTAAAGTAACTTTTTTTCAAGCGTAGATCTGTGAAAACATGCTGTTATATGGTTTATGTTTGTACGTAGTATTCTATCAGTGTTGCCATACTGTCTTAACACTTCAAGAACTTCTCTGCAAGGTGCTAATACTGAAATCTGCTGCAGTGTAAACACTTTCTTTAGATTTCGTTTTTAAGACCAATATAAATGAGACACCAACTTTTCACACTTTGTACTTTTCGTTAGCATTAAATTATTGAAATTCATAACAATTGGTGTGATTCATTTAAATTTAACTCTTTTGTTATTTAAGAAAAAGTTCCTAGTTCTTTTAATTCTCTTCAAGGTATCAGAATACAAAGCACTTCTGTAATTTTGCCAAAGTCATTACAAGACTGCAAGAAATGAGATGATGTTTATCAAAATGTAACTTGACTGCATTTTTGGGACCTGCATAGTCTGATTGAATGGTATGTAGGGCATGGAACAGTAACAGAAATCACTGTCTTCACTGAACGAAGATAAAAAGTTTTTCACGTTCTGGAAGTGCTCAGCAAGCTGCACATGGGTTATCATTTACTACTGCAGCCAGTTATGCATGTTAAGTAGGTCTTGAGTTTGCCAGCTACCTTCTGTATCAGTTTTGCTCATAAGTGAGTGTGATGAGGTCTGATGGTGAAACAGGATCCTTCCTGAAAGGGGAAAAACTGCCTCAAGGCATCATGTCTAAATAATGTGCGTAAGTCTTCTAGAGTTGCAGAGGTATAACAAGTAAAGCAAGTTTTCAGCATAAATTGGGATATTTTTTTTTGTCAGCTAATTAAAGAAATGTGAGCATGCTGGGAATTTCAGACTGCCTCCGTGAACTGCTGTGCTACTGCTCTGAGCAGTAGCTCACTGCTTGTGGAGCTGAAAGAATTACTGGCAAAGCAAGTAGGGGAGAGTATTCCTGGGCTAGAGTCAGTCTGAGTAACCTGCAGTCGCTTATATTTAGGAAGTCCTGTCAAGTGTTTTCAGAATCTGGCTGTCAGTTAAAGCTGTTTGACACAAGCTGACTGCTGATACAACAGCATCTTTCCACAATCAGGCAAGATGTGACACTGGAAAATCACATGGCAGTAAGTTTTTTTCCTAGTGCTTGTTGCACAGGGGTACTTTCCTGGATTGATAATTCTGCTCAGTGTGTCCAAACAGGCTGTAGGAAGGCAAGGCTTCAACCCTCTTCTTTCCTATCTCTTTCTGCTGTTAGTAGGGAAAAAACAAATTGTCTTGATCAGCAGGTTTGGGCTTGGTACATTTCAGAGATTCTGTATAGCTGTAAGGCTGATACAGTTCAGCTAATACACCTGTTTCAAAACATTTCTATAAACACACCTCCTCCATGACAAGCTACTTCTTTATTCTAGCATATTCTAGTGAGTGCTGCAGGGCTATATGGCATGTGTAGACCTTATACTGAGCAGTATATACACCTTACATCTCTGTAGCAGAGGCTTAGCATGGGTTGGACTAGAAACAGAATGCTGAGTATTCAGTGTCAGAAATGATACACACAATACCTGTAAAAATAAAATATTAAAATAAGACAGATTGAATAAGGTGCTTGAAATAGTCACTAGGGTGAGAGAAACTTGTCATGAAGAGAATAAATCTTTGATCTCTGAATTTCTAAGGAATTTTTTAATCTGAATGATTAGATATTTTATCTCTTTTTCCATCAGCATGTCAGAATGATGCTGGTGGTGTACTGCCTACTCAACTATTACATTTAAAAGAAAGAGTTTAATGCACTTTGAGTATTTACTTGTAGAAACAGCTTCTTGGTCGAGCAATTCAATCATCCCTTGTCCTTTGTTCATGTTAATAATAGCAAATCCTTTGATTTTATTTTTTTTCCGTTTGCTGGTTCATGATGAACTGCAGAACAGCACTGCTTGTCAGTGTAAAAGGTATCTGGGAGGAAGAAACCCAGTTGCATTACAACAAAACTTGTGCTCCAGAAAGGTAGGCTAAAGTTTTATAGATTGTTTAACATGTGAGAAATTAACAAAAAAAAACAACCCAGAAAACATGCCCCCAATCTAACAGTTTTAGGTCTACAGGAAGGGGTTTAGGGGTTGGGGCTATTTGGGGTGTTGGTCCCCCCCAAATTAAGATAGGGTTTTTCTGGAAAATGCTACAGCCACTGCATGCTACAGTTCTGATGTTGTACTGTGACTAATTCTTAAGTTTTAATTATCTTCAGACACCTGAGTTTTAATCACCTTTTTCAAAGACTGCTGGCAAACTCACGTCCATGCCAACATAAACCATCAGGGCTTGCAGAGTCATTCCTTCACTGTAAAAGAAACAGAATGTAAGCACCAGCTGTGGTCTGGAGTATTTGTCAAGGTACATGAAAACCCCAACCTCCGTTTCCTTCCTCTAGCTCGGTGCCCATGGCTCTTACATGACTACGGCTTTAGAAATCAGGGGCATGTCAGACCTGATCTGGAGAGGAGGAAGAGGGAAGCTGGGGGAAGGGGGGGGAGGTGATGATGGCATCAGGGGTCACCATTTACTGTAACTGCCACAAATGAGTAGGACCTATCTTCCACCATTAACTATTTTAAATAAGACCTGAGGGAAATGGCTTCAGAATTAACTTCTACTGATAAATGAGCACTACCACCTCTGATATTATTAAAGCAGGAGTAAGTTGCATATGGAGTTGTGTGGAGATGTTTACAGCTGTGTTACACAGCCCACAGTAAGATTTCAGTCTCTCCTTGCATTTATACAAGGAATGGACTCATCCCTTTTGCAGTCTCTCACTATGGGCAGGCTCATGTGAAATAGAGAGCTATACTAAGATGAATGATGTCAGCACATTCACCATCTCTAACCTTTTTTTTATTAGTGGAGAATGTGTTGAAGCTGGTGCAGCCCTTCCTGGGTGTTCTGGCAGGGTGCACCAATTGCAGGGTAAGTCGGAGAACCAACCGCCCTGCTGCCAGAGGCTTCTGGCAGCAGCTAACATGAAGCATGCACATTTGGCAGAAAGGTGGCTGGCACTAACATTGACCAGGGGAAGTTTTACTGCCAGCATGACAACAGCAGGCTTTGGAAAGCCACAAAGCCACCGTTAAGCCATTTGACAATGCCAGTTCCCCTTGGTAAACTGGCCAGCGTATTCCTTAGGAAAATTAGCAACCTGTCCTTCCACCCTCAAATCCAGGCAGGGTAATACAAAAAACTCCAATCAAAACAAGAAAACAAAACCCCAACCCAAGAACAATGCAAACCAAACATAATCCCCTGGTTAATTGGTGCAGACAGCCTCCTGGATCCCGTCCTTATGCAATTAATCAAGTTTAACTACACTCTGCCTAAGGAAACACATGTAAACTGAAAATGCTACAGATAATCACTCATTAGAAGGAAAATGAAAACCAAAATATAAAGATATAAAACTTTATTATGAACATATTTAACAATGATTATGCACATGAAGTCTTCCAAGAAACTCAACACCCAACTTTTGCTTGAAGTAAAATATTAGGTTTTCCTTCATATTCCGTATTAGCAAGAAGTTTACCAACATAAATGGCTAATTTGTTGTCATTAACACACCCTCTAGATACACAGAATATTTAACACGTGTCCTCATGCACACTTTCTCAAAGCAGCATTAATTACAGCTTCTCATTAAACAGAGCATTTATCTTACACATTTGATACCATTTTGGTACACAATTTTTCCATATTTTCATTTTACATATGTACAAACTTCTAAAAAAAACTTTTACAGTAATGCAAAGGTTATTACTGGCATAAGCAAAAGGAAATGGGGGAAAAAATGAGGTGATGGGATACAAAGCTGTCTTTTGGCTCAGAGAAAGACAACAGACTGAAAGTCTTTCCTTGCTGGAACTGTCCTTCCATTTTCCCCAGTATTAGTGCATGGGTCTGTCTCACTAACTGCTCCTCACCGGTGGCAAGACTTATGCTTCCTCCTCTTTGCCAGTCCTGGGAAACTTTCTAACCCATTCCAACACCACCTGTATTTTTAAAGCAAATACTACAGAAAATGGTTGCCAGGACTAGCTCACACGCAATGATTACCGATTTCTTAGAAGTCCCTCTACCATTGTGTAGATGGAAGTGTTGCAGTTACTCAACAAACAACAACTCCTTTAGAGCAAGAACACTGGATGCTGTTCATTGGCATCATTCCTCATTCCTCATTTTATACCTGTACATTAGTGATGGAAATAATTACTTCAGAAGTACTGAAAGGAAAGCTGGGCTAGTTTCTTATCCAAATACCCTCTGTTTCACCCTGAGGTTACTATACGTTACACCACTTCCTCCCAAGCTGTTTACAATCCATACTGTAATATCCACGTAACAACCAGTTCAGACTATGGTAAGAAACAGTAGTGTACTTCACACATCAGTCAAATGAAACATTTTATCTCTTCAGAACAATTCAGAGCAGAATTAAACAATATCAGGGCCCAAAAGATCTGAATATATAAGGATCGTGTAAATAGCAATGTTCCTGTAACCCACTGTTACTCCAAGGGGAGTCAAAAGGATCTGGGGGATGCAAAGGATGCCTAGTTGGCTTCCAAGTCTGACCCTGCAATTTCAAGAACCTGTAAGTCTCAAGAGGGTCATTGGGGGAATATTAAAAATGAGAATGGGCTCTTGAACTTCAGGATACAAAGATCATCTCCTATACTCATTTAAAAAAAAGTCTAAAATCAAGTGCTGAGTACAGTTCACTGGAAAAAAAAACAGAAAAACCAAACCAAAACACTGACTCGAAATACTTCAATGTTTTCCTGCATGTCCTAAACTGACACCAATTAATTAAGAAATTTAAGGGAAAACCTTCTCCTCCTCCTCCCCAGCAGTTTCCTTGCTTTAGCCATACAATAGTGTTTTAACTTCTAACAAATTAATGATCCCTGGTACAGACAAGTTTTAAATACCAAATATCCTCAAAAGATTTCACAGGTCTACATCATTTTAAGAAAGTTTTCTCTCTCCCTCTCACACAATATCTTACCAAACTCATCTTTAGCAGAGCACTGATTTGATCTGAACTGTTCTAGGATAGGAAGGATGCAACCACACAAAGCAGTTCCTTTGGTCCTAAGCAAACTGCTACCCTGGGAAGTCTCTCCTTCTTGATCTTGAAGAGCTGCCAGGAGGTTATTGCAATGGGAATAGTCTAGAACAAAGCAGAACAAATCTACTTTTTTCCCCAAATGATTCAGCAAGTCTAGTAGGACTTCGCTGCACTCTTCTGCTTAAACTACTTCAGTGATGAGCCCAATTCTCTAGTATAAGCCAGCACCATGTCTAATACATTAACAGTGCCTTTGAGAGTCTTCTACAACAGCAGGGCAGAAAAATTTTACACGAGTAAATCACAGTTATAAATCCATGGAAATAAAGATACTTTCAGACAGGTCAAGTATGTGAAAACAAAAGTAGTTAGGAACAAATGGCATCCATTTAAGAACTCAACAATGATGTAGAAGAAAACCAACTTAAATAGACAAGCAGCAGAACTGTAGCAGAAATAATTAAGTCCCATGTAACTGCTCCAGCACAGAATGGAATACACAATCACAAAATGTGCTAGTAAAGTTCTGATTAGTAGAAGTGGCGACTGTGGTAAAAAGAAGTAGTTGAACTATGGACAGAACATACTCAAAAGCTCTCATGAATGTTCAATGCATAAACAATGACAATTGTTCCTAGGATGTCAATTAACTATTAGTACAACTTAAGGAAAAATTCTGATATAGAAAAAGACTTGAAAAATGAAATGTTTTGGAAATTTGTTGTTGTAATTCTCTATGAAACTTTCATACCCTATTCTTTACAAGTTTAACAATCTCCTCCAGCATACAAAGAACCCCAGAAAGAAGAGTACTGGCTTCCTTCTGAGAGTTGTTACTGCCTAAGTATTTCCATTTGAATGGGGTGTTTAAAAACCAACGAAACAACCAACAAAACAAACACTTCTATTGTGGCAGCAAAGCAGTGATGAAACACGTATATAAATACTTTTGCATTACCGAGGCTATTTTGGCTCACTAGAACTTGATTATCAGCACATACCTCACACTTACACATCTGGTAAACTCATTTAAATGAATTTTAAAAATGGTCAAGTCTGTATCACTTTTTCTAGGGAAGAATGGAAACTTGTGTTTTCTTGCATTAAAAAAATAATGAGAACCCTACATACATCACTTAATTCCCTGTCTCCGGCTCCACGGACTAAGTAATAGAAAGATGAAAGGGCAATGAGGCACTTCATACAGCAGTGGACAATACACACAGGAGCTAACACAAATGCAACAGATGAATGACAGTATGCTGTACATAATCCTCAAAAAAATGCAACCCCAAAAAACAAGCAGCAAGGAAGCAAATTTAAAATCCGCATATAATCAGTGACAGTTCTAAATGGAGCAGACAAAGATTTTAGTCCACGGGCATCCTGCTATCAGGCATTTTATAAGATATGTAAAATTTTGGTTTCTTAAGTTTTCACCTTGACCTTTTCAAGCATTTGGGGGTTTTTTGACTTTGTAAACAGAAACAGAAGCAGGATGTCCTTCCTGGGAGTCAATGTTCAGATGACAGCAGACTGTAAGGAAGCCAAGGAAGTTGTCCATCTAGGAAAACTTCAAAATTGGTTTAATTCCAGCTGAACAAGTCTGTCTACATCAAAACCAATCAATCACTGTCCGATTCCTCTTTATACTTGGCTCTAATAGCTTGGCCATTCTGAAGTGGCATTTCTTCATAGTCACTCCTGTGAAACAGTAGTTAAAACTTCAGATAGGAAGAACAAATTAAACAGGAAAATTCTAAACAACATTGAGTCATCAAATTGTTATTTGGGCAAGAAGCTGGTAGCTGTTTTCCTTCCTCGTTGGAGATATGAACAACATATAGAACATCTGTCCAGAGGATGATGCATAATAAAAGTTATTCCAGTAACTGCAAGCCACTTTTCACAAGGACTCCTATAGAATCAAGCTAGTACTACCATTACTGCTCTAACTAAACAAAGGCAAGCTGTCTCAGCCTAGTGAAATTTGTCCAGGTTACTGCAGTTATTAACCCCATCCTCACTGTTCCAGTCACTTCAGTGTCTTTGGGAAGAGGTGAAAACACCAAGTGTTTTGGTGTTCAAGAGTTTTTCCTCAGTGTCTAGCACAGACACCTGTCTGGGTATGCTACTGTAATTCTCATATTACATAAACTCACACAAGTCCAGGCAGTTCTGCTACGTTTGATTATTCCTATTTCAGCAAGTGATAGGGCACTTCAGGAAAGGAGAATGGTTGCTTTTAAGCGTTTACATATGAGCTGCCTCTTTGCTAACTTCATCCAACTCCTGCAATCCTTGCTGATTTGAAAGGAAGTCTCTTCACAGCTCTTGCTGCCTTCACCCCATGATTTAACAGCATCCTAATACTTTTTCACCTGTTTGTATCAGTGCCATGGCAATCCCTTTTAGAAACAAAGAAAAACACCAAACCCAAACATGCATTCTCATAGCCTTATTCCAAATGGAAAAGCAATGTTTCTGTTCTTTAGGGAGAGTGCTTTCACTAACAACCTACAAATCCTTCACTTAATTAATATGGAAAAGAACATTAAAAAATAATACCAGAAGTAAAACTCCATAGGTATTCCATAATCTTACCCATAAATAACATCATCATCTGAATCATTCAGCATAGAGAAAGCAGGATTGTCTTTCAACTGTGATTCTGCAAAATACAAATATGGGTTAATTTAGTGCATTAAATATAGAAATGTGGCTGTACTTCTAACTCAACGCTGTAGCAACAGACTTGACAACTTCCAAGGCAGTCACAGCTACAATTCAGCAAAACTATATCCAAACAGGAATTCTCTCCTTTAAATTCTTCACCCTTCAGCCACAATATCATGGTATTCTTAAGAGTTGAGGTAGCATAACTATCTCATTTTTAGATATTCTCTACACTGTGTAAGTGGATTTCCTCTCTAGTGCAGTTTCCCATGTTCTATTATTTCAACCTGCACATTAAATTCAGTCAGTAAGACCTCATTCTTTTTAATCATGAATCAAAAGTTCGTATGTATTTAAAAAGCACAGACTTCTTTAATTTCTTGGTTATTTCTAAGCTACAAATACAGTAGACCAAAGTTGTAATCCCTTGTGTGCAAGCCAATTATTTTTCATCTTTGTAACAGGTGAACAGAGGACTTGTACCTTTATGGTAAGATGAAAGGAAACATACAATTTCCATTGTTTTAAGGCCTTCATTTCTTGCACAATCTGTACTGCTTAGTTGCAGTTCATAATTATACACAAATAAAATTCAATCCAGCAATTTGCCATAAATATCTTTTTCCTAGCAGCTTTTTATTTTCTGCTTTCTATAAACTAGTACTTCTTGCAACCCATCAGCAAGTTTTAACTTTATCCTCACCCAGGCATGTCTCTTGTCTTTCTTAACAGAAAAATAGCATTTTTCTGTAACAGTTCCTTCCATTCATCTCAAGTCTAAAAACTTTAAAGTACCAGCTTCACTTTTTAGTGCCTTCCCCCTGCATCCTCTCTGCATGCAAGATGTGACTAGACAGGGTGCTAGATAATCTCATCTAGGCTCCCTTTCCCATTAAGGTTTGTACCAGATGATCTTTACAAGGTCCCTTCTGTATTTTAAACCCAATGCTTAAGCAGAAAATGAACTTGGTACAAATATTTATTTTACATATCTTTATCTGTCAGAGAGAGATAATGCTTTATAATCATCATGTGAGTCAAACTGCATCCTCTACACAGGAATGCAAAACCAGAAATGTCACCAGTTCAATCCTTGTGTCTCTCTTTACATGGACCCTGTATGTCCCTCTCCCCATAGCAAGTTCCCCGCAATTCCTCCTGTGTTAGAGAGCAGCTTCACTCCTACTTTTCTACCACTGTGTTACTCTTTCAGAGTCCAGTTTGCCACCATGCCAATACATAAATTTGCTAGAACAAAGTACAAACAAAATATTGTCACTTCTTACGTATTGTCTGAGTCAGTGCAAAACTTAGTGCATTATATGCAAACACCATATTGACTGTAAGCTTGACCCAACTGTGTAAGAATTCGAGTCTAGCTAATCAGTTATATACATTTCAAGTGTTCCTTCATATTTCTAATATTAATTTCCTCAGCAGCAGGGCAGCCTCTGTTTAAGTTAACTCAAAGCTCATTGAAGCAGTAACAAGGCAAGCAAAATACCAAGATGTTGTTTGGTATCTGCTAATATACCATCTAATTTTGCCAGGCTACTGCTTACACTTACCATATAGTGCATTCTTTGAGGGGGAATACACAAAGGCTAATGTGTAGAGGTAAAAGTTCAGTAAACCATAAAATGATAAGAACTCTGCTGGTAATAAGTGTCAAGGATATTGCCCAATACAGCTCCATACATATTAACTTTGGAAACAAGACCCAAACCATCCATAAGCTTTTCAACTGAAAGAATGTTTACCTGATTATAAAGTTTGAGAGCATGAATGGCTAAACAAACCTGCATATTTTAAATTCGGTGGCAACTAATGTCCTTAAGTTCTTTCAAGGTAAAGCTCCCACTGAGACAAAGCTTTAACTGACACCACACCACCAGTCAAAGGTCTCAGTCCTTAGGTACATAATTTTAAAGTATATTCTGCATGAAAACTCATCCACATTCATACTTCAGCAGTATCACAGCAAAAGGATATAATTCTGGTAATGAGTTGACAGCTCAGCAACAAAGTTGTCCTGCAGAACTTGTGCTCCAAAGCGTAGATAGAGTATAACAATGCTGTGGAAAAAAAGTTATAGCATATAGGTGTACTGTGCCATTGAACCACAAAACCAAAATGGTAGCTTAATAGAAAAGAACATGAGAAAATAATTATGCTAATGTGCTGAGCATTTATTGTAAGACACATTTACTTTCATAGTTATAAATGAAGGATAATTCTTTTGTAATTATAAGTCAGCAGTCAACGGAGTGAAGCACAAAAAAACCCCATGGTCTGTCTCCCTCTGCAGACAATCCAAGAGTCAATAGTCATTTGAATTAACTGCTTGGAGTGTGGGAGACACATATTAACAAAAATCTAAGATAATTGATTATTCCTAAAGGGAGTATTGCAGGGAGTCATAACATATTGACAAAAGTAGTGATTTCTAGATCTCACTCATATATAAAATGATGTACTACTAAATCATCCATGGGGACTTCTGTTTTCAAATCAGTCACAATTAATTCTAAATTTTGCTTTGAAGAAGTGAAACTTACAAAGCTCCAAAGGAGGTGAACAGTGCACCACAGGCCACTCAGCAGTACAGGAAAAAAAAAAATAAATCTCTGCTAAATGAACCTCTAAAGCTTGCAGTGAATTGTTGTAATGGAAATAATACAAAGTCAGCTCTAAAAGCATCAAGATGGGTTAAAAAATAATAAATGCTTGCCATAACAATCAAAAGACATTCCCCAGTTTCACTGACAATTTTATCATCAACATAACATATTCAAAGCCCTGGGGAAAAAAAAAAAAGTTAAAGAGTACTGAAAAATGTACTTTGAAAAGCCTTACCTAATGACAAGGACTACAAAGGTTAATGCAGTCAAGAATTTTAACCTGAGATCTGAAAAAGATTCAGAAGTTGTTATTAGCCAATTTACACCCGTATCTTGGAAAAGCCTGTTTGGGGAAGAATCAAAAGAAATATTCCTTACCAACATAAGGCATGTTGCGAAGTTCTGAGCATGCCCTTACTATCAGGAACAAAAGGTAGAGAATGTATGTGGTTGCCACCACAAGGAAGAAGATTTTCATTCCCTATAAGAAGAATGTCAGTTGTTATTATTTAGAGGTCTATTTCTTCTTCCCTCAATAGAGATCATTATATTTCCCAAAGCACAATATAGAATGGCCATTTATTCAGGGAAAGAAGGCTTATGAAAGGAAGTACAAAACAAGGATGGCTATACATCAAGGTAAGTTTTGGGGGAATGTAAAGAACAGATGTTTAATAGCACTCATCGTTTTGCTCACTGTGTTCATAGTGAATGTGAATGACTTCCTAAAAACAAAACCACTGAGAACAATACAAGGGCCCATATAAATCAGATCTTCTTTACCACAAGAAAGTCTGAAGTTTACTAGGACAAGAGGATCTTGGCAGAAGTCAGGATATACAAAATTGACTCAAGGCTGAAAAAATTTTCTTTCAATCCCAACAGTCATGAGTCCATGACTAAATATGTGGCATTGAATCTCCAGATTTGCAAGACAATTTACTCTTCTCACTGATCCAGAGCTCAACTGGACTAAGCATGACCTAAAGCAATAGTAAAGATACCCTCATCAGAGTAAGACAACCTGACCAACATTCCCTACTTCCTAAATTCTGTTATAGATTTTAATAGAAGGACAAAGCTCATCTCCTTGTATTGCATAACTTCACCTGACAATTTGATAGCAAGAATTCATTTTTGACTTACCTGGAAATTACCTGTGTCAACCCTGTATTGATATGTAGGATCATGTACTTCATTAACACTAGAAAAGATTCAAAATGAAAAAATGGTACTTAGACTTTTATAAAAGACAAGGTCAAAAAGCTGTACTGACCAAGAAACCCACTAACAAAGAAAAGGTTTCAAGTTACTAAACAGAGTTTATAACTAAAAGTTTTGGTTGCCTAAATTGGTGTGATGCCACTGGTTCCAATGGAGTCATGACAATTTACAGTACCTTGCATTCTCCTTCCCAAACCCAGTTTTGAAGGAATATGAGGGAGTTCAGTTGTGAGCATGTCTTATCTCCCCACTTATGTTTTAGAAAATGTATAATCTTGTAAATTCCTACAAGCCTTTAGGATTTAGTATTCACATTTTATCCTTGGTGATAAGAGTTATACCTAAGAAATTAATGTGGTATAAGCCCTTGCCTCATAGCAATTCTGCTGGCAGGGCATTAGCATGAGCACTCCATGCAACAGCACTGCTTTCAGCAATGTACAAAGGCATGGAGAAGCTGGAAGATCTCTTCCTTCTGAGAAATAAAATAAGAGGCAAACACTTGAAACTAACATGGCTTAGAAACTACAAATGTACCAAAACTGTGGGGAATAGTGACACCTTTATGTTAACACAAAAAACTGGAAAAAAAGAAACACTAAAGCAAGGAACTGGGTTTTGATGAGAGAGTGCACAGCTTGGCTAAGCAGTGTCAATACCAGTTGTGCAGGTTTAATGCTTGAGAAAGTTTGGTCAAACTGTGTAATAGTTAACTACACAGAAACTGTTCCTTCAAATACTAAAAGCTACTTGATACATAGTGCTAGAGGGAGTATTGCAGGGAGTCATAACATATTGACAAAAGTAGTGATTTCTAGATCTCACTCATATATAAAATGATGTACTACTAAATCATCCATGGGGACTTCTGTTTTCAAATCAGTCACAATTTGCAAACCAGGAAGAATTTGAACTCCATTCCTATAACACAATCAGAACATTAAGAAACAGATACCACTAATTATAAACCATCTTCTCATTCTTGAACACTCTCAACTCTTTACTTCTGCACTAAATTTGAAATTACTTACGTTTGCCATATTCCCAGTGTGACAGAGGCCAGCCACAGCAGTCCAACAATAAAGAATTTGGGCAGATAGAAAGTTAAGCACTTCCTTTCCCCCTGTTGAGAAAACAAGTGTGGTAAAGGAGTGAACCCACATCTAGAATTTCATTCATTCTTGACAGAAAAAAAAAAATAAATATTTTTGTTTCATTCAACATGAACTAGATTTAGAGACTCAGCTTCTCTATCTGTAACCTGCCCAGGCGATTACAGAAGACATAAAACTGCAGGATTGTTTCTGTTAATAAAATGCAGTAGATTTGGAGCATCCTATTTATAAGGTCCCACATATTTCACTGATAATGCAAATATAGGAATATGCTCCAGAATTCATACTTATGTCATTTTTAATTGTTTAAAAAACAATCAACCACTATATACAACAGCAAAACCCTTCAAGCAAGAACAAAGCACAGCAGCATCATAATTCTGAAGACTGTCTTGTAATAGAGTAGGCTGTCTATCTTATTTAGACATCGTCGCCTCAAGATGTTCTACTTCACCAGGAATAATTTTAACTCCAAAGCTTCATGTGTCACATGGTACTTTAAGAACTAAATAAATGTCTCTCTTTTTAAAAAAGGGGGTTCATTTTTGTCACCCATTGAAAGAACTGAAAAAACCAACCAAGTACTGTCTTCTCAGTAAGTAGCAGATA
Organism: Chloroceryle aenea; assembly: GCA_013399075.1. Taxonomy (NCBI): domain Eukaryota; kingdom Metazoa; phylum Chordata; class Aves; order Coraciiformes; family Cerylidae; genus Chloroceryle; species Chloroceryle aenea. The sequence continues at coordinate 607,423 of VWZY01010289.1, forward strand.
ATGTTGCAGCCTTACCTGTACTCTTATACCATGGTAGACACAAAGCCAGAACAACAGCAGTGCACACAGAAAGAGTGACTGGAATAGATCATCCAGCATTCCAGGAAACCAGCTGTTCACCAGAAAAGAAAGGGGGAAAAATGGATCTGTAACAAAATAGGGAAAAAAAAGTAAGACTGCTTTTTTGACTCTGTTTTTCTATTGTGAAAAAGTAAAGCAGAATGTATCTTCAGAGGAACAAAAAACTGTAGATTTTTCAAATTACACCAGTAAATTAAATTGAAGTTTGCTGTATCTTAAATTGCAAGGAAAACTGTGCCTCCAGCAGCAACACTCCGTGCTGTAGAAATAAGCTGAAATAGTTGCCAATATTGGTAGAAGATTTTAGGTTTTATTAGAGCTTCTACTAAACCACTGTTCTGGGTGATGACCCAAAAAATTATCATAGAATGACTGAAAGGCAGATATTTTTTTTGGTACTGCTAGAGAATTTTAGAATTTGATGTGGTTTACCAGACTAACAGTAGCCTCCATTTTTAACTAAGGTGCAAGTATCCGAAAAAAGAAGACGACTCAGAAGACAAACACAGAAATTGTGTTTACGTGGTGCTATATGAAAGGTTCAGTATGCTTGCAGCCAGTATGGTTCCAGTCAGAACTTTAAACAAATACATCTCACATTCATGTGACTGGAAAGAATTAAATCCACCTACTCATTAGGTTCTTGAATTCCATACAGTTAAAAAGGGTTGGTTTTAAAATTAGTTTTCTGAAGCCTTATAAACAGCTGTTTGCAAGTTCAAGGCCAAATTCCATTCTGCCTTCTCTTGGGCATGCAGGCTTTTTTTCTTTTTTTTTTTTTTTTTTAAAGGAGGTTTTCTAAAGATACAAGTACCATTGTAAAGTAGGAGGAGGGGAAGGAGGATGGACATCCATTTCTGTTCAATACCCCAGTCTCTCATGGAGAATTTCCGCAGGGAATGTGCAAACAGACACTATAAAATAATAACAACAAATATTTGTAAGGAAGGAATACAGCCTTAATGGTTTTACCAGACTAAAGAGATTAACACAGCACATTGCAAATGCTACTTTGCAAGGTCTTTGCCACTGAGAACGTTGTAAAACAGAAGTCACATCTCCTAACTTCTACACCTACTTCAAGTTCCTGGTGCACCACAATGCAAATTACTTAATGCCTCAAGCAAATTGGGGAGTAAACCAGCTAGTACTGCACAAATCAACAATGTATGAAAACATACTGCCTAATTACTGGTCACATACTACTAAAAACTTCCACTTAAACTCACTTTTTTTAAAAACATTCCATATCATGTTCACAGTTACTCACTAAATGACATCATCTATGTTAATATCCTTACTCTGATTTAATGGGTTTTTTGTTTGGTTTGGGGGTTTTTTTTGTTGTTGTTTTTGGGGGGATTTTTGTTTTGTTTTTGTTTGTTTTTCATCTGGCCCAATTAAGACAGTTTTATTTTTTTTCCAAATGCTTCTTTTCCAGAGGTCAAAGCGGGTTGGATGGGAGAGATAATCTAAACTGTAATGTAATTTAGGTTGCAAGGGACCTCCAGAGGTCATCTGGCCCATCCTCACACTCAAGGCAGTGATGACTTTAAAGTTAGATCACGGTCCCATTCAACTGAATTTTGCTCATTTTCAGAGAGCCCCAACTCCAGGCATCCTATTCCAATGTCTGAGCCTACTGGCACTGCAAAAAACTATTTTTTCCTAGCATCTAATAATAGAATTTTGCTTAAACAAATGAAATTTTCTGTTCAATTCAAAATCAGAGTTTAGAAAAACAAATTTTCCCATTTATCTTATTTTCTTAATGTCCCTTCAATACTACTTGTTAAAACATAAAAGCATCAACTACATAAGTATTTAAACAACACTTTCTGCACACATTCAGTGATATCTCAACTCTGCTGCTGGGGTTAAGTTATTGAACACAGTACTACAGAGCAGTGTTATCAGCTGCCTACACAGTGTACTCCAGAAGAACAGAAACAAAATCTTACCGTGACCATAAAAGTAAGAACTACAAAGACAAATCGAAACCATATTTCCACTTGTGAAAATGTTGGATTGTAGGTCTTCCACTACATGAGAACAGAAGAAAAATAGCCCAGTGAAAAACATTTTGTTATGGTACACACCACACAAAAAAGTAGTACTTTCTGCAAATACTGAAAAGTTAATCTGGCTCTTTAAAATTTAAAAGTATAACCAAATTGCTCCATGTCACCATGGAAAGATAAAAATTCATACCCATACAACTGTCTGATGAAAAGATAATCAAAGCAGCCTAATATCCTTGCTTCTCTTTTGCCCTGCCACTTTATAACAATAAGTGTGCTGTAACACCTGAAAGCACATCTCAGGACAAAAGGCATATTCTTCACCGATTTCAACTGCAATTTCATTCAAAGTTTGAACTGCCAATAATTGAGTAAAACCAGTATATTGTCCTTTAAAACCAAGGTCAGATGCATAAACTGATTACTAAGAAGTTGATAATGTTCAGGAATTCTTCCAGTAATGGCTTTGTTTTCTTAAAGCTTTTTATTTTATTTCAGAAGCAGAGAAAAGAAAATCAAGTGAGGGAAAAATAAATAAGCTAAGCAGCAATAAAGAACTTTTTATGTAAGTTAAGGAGGAAAAGCTTCTTCTTCTCCATTTATTGGAAGGCTATAAGTATCAATTATAACCTGTCAATTTGCATAAACTCTGCTCTGCTGACAATTTATCTCAAACCTGGCATGCTTCTCATGTGAAACCATTTCTGAAATGTTAACTCCCTCGTACATCATATGCTTTGCTATATGAACAAGAAGCTTTGCCTTTCAATGTATTAAATGTCTTTTTAAATCATAAATGTAGGATGAAAATTATATGTAGAGAATCCCATTATACAAAAGGCAATCTATGGTTTCAACTGAGATCACCATAAACCATTGTAATAATGAAATAAAATGATAATTTTAGTTGCTGCAGGAAAGCAGGGCTCTGGGGTTGGGTTTTTTGGGTTTTGCACACAAGTCTGCCTTAAAGGCAGCCTGCAAAGCAAGAATAAACCCTATGTCTATAAATGCTCCCAACACCTTGTCCTGTTTGAAAGCTGGAACTAAGCAAAGGGTTTGAGAGTTCGGTTGGGCTTTTTTCCCCTTAGATATAATTTTTAATTATGTACTTTATGCACTAGAATATTATAAATATTAATATTCAGGAAGTTGATTTGGTATATAAAAACCACTCTGCTTTACAGTGAGATTTTTACTTGCTGTCTCCTCTGACATACTGAATATTGCATACAGGTAGAATATACCTTAGTAATCTGTATTATAAATTTGGTTTAGTTGCATTTTCTCCCAGTGCAAATATTTCTAAGGTTGTTTTTTGTGGAACCAGTCAGCACAAACTGATGATGTAACTATTTTATAAGCAATCTTTAGCACTATGAGCTAGTTATTTTGCTAAGGATTATTTTAGTGAATTGTTTTAGTAGTCTGCTTATTTCAGCTGAATAAACATTTTCTCTTCTTCATAAGCACAGTCCAAAAAACCAAAACAACAACTAATTTTTCTTTGAGTTTGTTAAATCATTCTAGCCCACATTTTTGTAAAGTTGGCGAAAATCTTGCTAATTCAGATATACCCCCAGGAAAGGCTGGAGAAGACACCATGGTTTAGAGAGGCAACATCACTATATGCAAATGAAGAAAACTGGATGTTCTTGTCTAGCCTGCCTTCTATTAAAAATATCTCCCAGGAATTAGACTAAATTCATCTGTTCCAGAAAACAGCATTAGCAGTTCTGAAAGAAAAATCTTTCTTCTTATAGAGTTAAAAAAGATGGGTCTAGACCTTCAATAACAGAAAATGCTATAATGGCTCTCACGTTAGTAGTGACATAAACAATTATGATGCATTTTTATGTTTATCTTCAAAAATGAGATTACTTTTTTATTACAGTTAAAGCAGACTTCTACAGCATTAGTAATTAAAGAGATTTCTTATGCTAGTATAAAACGTTATACTTACTGTGAAGGTAATATTCTGGATGGTGTATGTTAACTTCAGATTTTCAAAGCTAACAAATATGTTGTACTGGGTGTAGTTCAGGTAGCCAAGGTGAACAACAATGATTTCACTACATTTCTGTGAACACATACAAAGAGGAACAGTATGTAAGGTCTTCAGTTTATTCGAGAATATACACTGCTGGTATATATTGGAGAATTTCTTTCTAAATTGTCAGATATTGATGATATTTATTACAGAATCATATACTCATTTAGGTTGGAAAAGACCTTTAAGATCATTAAGTCTAACCGTTAACCCAGCAGAGCCAAATGGAATCCTGATCAGTCGTGGAAAAACTTAAACAAGACCCACAGATAAAGAATGTCTTGAAAGATACCAGACAAAGCAGAAGAAACTATCTGATAAAGTCAGTCAGCAGGCTCAAAGGTTGAACCAATAAACAACACTAGCTTTTCGCTTCAGCTGATGAAAGCAACTGCTTGCAGCACTAGGAAGGATCAGAATGACTCTGTCAGTCAAGCACTAGGTCATCCATCAGTTGTGAGATTGGGCTATCTTGGACTAACTCATTTCTAGAGGTTAACAGGAGAAAAGAGAAAAACCCAAGCATATTCCTCTCTTGTCTGTGTGTAATTAAATCTACTGAGGCACTGCTCATTATTTTCTGCAGATTTCAAATATGTGTATATATATGAAAATTAAACATTTTATTCACTCTATTTGCTTCTCATTAAAAATTTCAGCTATAAACTTTCTAAAAAACTTACATCTGGAGAAGCTGGTTTGGATGTCTCTAAGCTTAAAAATTTCAGTGCAAATTATACTAGAAAGAAAAAACCTTAAACATTTCTTCACAGGTGGCAAGAAATTTGTCTTTTTCAGAACACAGATGCCAGCTGATTTCAAGCAGACTCTCTGTGAGGTGTTGGAGGAGAATTTTTCTCTCCTCTGGAGCCCTATATCCAATCTTCTACTACAACATCCCTTTCTTCAGTACTGCTACATCTGTTTAGGTGACTAAGCACGACACATTGCTTTGCTGACAAGAGAGCTACTCTAACAAGGAAGAGAAAGAGGGGTCTTTAAGGGGTAATAGACACAAGTAATAGAAGTAAACAAAAAAAAGATGGATAGGTGTCTACTACCCCTGTACTGTATCAGAATTTTGTGTAAGCAGGCACTTACTTGTGCACAACTGAGTAATCTCGTCCGATTGTGAACTTGATTATTAACATAAGGTGTGCTTCCATCCTTCACCACCCCAAGTACTTTTACTGTCATAGTAACATTCTTTTTGAGGGAACCTGTAATTAAAAGAGAAAACATTAAGCCAGTGCTGCATGCAGAAATAAAATCTCAGATAGAGTTCCAAATATATTTTAAAACACATATGATATCCAAAGATGACTCAAAGTTATTCAGTTACACTTTACTGGATTAGGGGTTCAGTTAAAAAAACACAAACATTTTTCTTTATCTACTTAGGCAGTAAATTACAAATCCTCTATACTTAATCTTGATAAATTAACAATTACTAATACAGTATTCCTCACATATTTAACAGAGAAATTTAAAAATTAGTATCATTAAAATCTATACATCTAATTCCCCCCATAATGAAGGAAGATATTCACAGAAATAACAAACAACTTATCCCATATACCTGTTGCTTCCAGTTCTCAAAATCAGTGCTGTCCATGTCTTTACAGGCGGCAAGGGTTGGAGGGGGAGAAAATACATCAGAGGAAAACCCCACCAGCCATAGCCAGAAAGCACCAGGATCACGTACATGACAGATGAAATTAAAGATACAACATACAGGCTGCTACAGCAGTTTCCTGAGAATTAGGTAAGATGCTCACCATCGTGCTGATCCAACTCGACAACGCAGGTCAACCACAGCTGCTGATTGTAAGTAGACAGTGGTGGTGAACTTAAATTAAATGGCTTCAGCTGTAAAAAATCCCACAAGGTTAGCACCAGTCATTATTCCATTACATGAGAGATCTGTAGTTGCAATGATAGAAGGCAGGTTAATTATGTTTGTGACAATACTTTTGGGAATAGATTTAGTATGTGCTTTTCTGTAGACAGTATGATAAGCAGCTCAAATATAAGTTTTACAGAGAAGTAGCTTTAACAGTGCATGTATTTTGCACAGCACTCAAGTAAGGAAAGGTTTGTCTACTCAAAGCCCATAAAAGCAGCAGCAATAAAAAACAGAAGTTCAGATATGAAAAAAAAAAAATCCTAGGACCCAGCCTGAAAATACAGTAATTTCTAGCACTTTACATCAAAAGTCAGTTTTTGTGATTTCTCATATGCTATGGAGTTGTTAAACCCATTCCACTAAAATTATGAAAAAAATTACTTTCCACTATGTTTTCTAAAAATCCCAGTTTCACTTCAAAAGCATGGAAGTTATCACGAACAGATAAAGCCTACATGCAGGAAAGACTTTTCTTATTTTCTTATTAATATATTTTAAAGCATATTAAAAATATGCTTTAAAAAAACCAACCAACCAAACCAACCATAATACAGTACCAATCCAAACATACATAGGTGACTAATAAAACAAAACTACAAAATGTTCCAGTGGATTTAAATAAAATTTGATTAAAAAAAAATCAAACCAAAACAACAAGTTTTTTCAGCACTTCCACAAAAATTACTCTAGCTTGACTTTAGATAGCAAAGAGCTAAACAGATATAAAAATGAATGAACTGAGAATGAAAATATGAAAGCTTTCAAGAAAATGAATGTGAAGGTTCATGGTAGGAAGCCAGAACCTATGTCTTGGTCACGTGATAGTGAACAATTAACGAGAACGAGAACTATTCTGTTCCAGCTGATAGAAAGGATCATCACAAGAGGGATATCATTAGTTGCTACTGAGAGCATAATTTTTCAGTTTATTTTCTCAATTTCTATTTCTGGACCCCCTACAAGAATCTCCAATATGAACCCACCAGCAAATCATCTCAACACTCTAGTGTTACTTTATCAGAAATTACTACACAGAAACATCATAGAATTCTCTATCTTACCTGCTCACAACAGTAAGAGACTAGAAACTGCTGCTGAGCTACACATGGAATAACAACACAGTGGCAGTACAATATTGCATGTTCAATTTCAAACTGGAAACCACCATGTAGCCAAGAAGTTTTCCAATAAAAAATTAAATAACAGTGGGCAAGGAAAGAATGTTTAACATTACTGACATCAAATAAAGACATTCATGTAATCCAACAACATTTATTAACTCTTACCTTTAAGCTGTTATTTAAGTCAGTTCTTGCTACAGAAGTTTCAATTACATTAGGACCTACACAATATATAAGAAGGCAGAAAGAAAACAATATTGAAGTATGAGTATTACTGATAAGTAATGACATAAATATAGGATTTCAAAAGACTGTACAAAATACCTCTCTGCAAAGCAGGTGAATATTATCCCACTTTTCAGATGTTTAAGCTGAAGGCTAAATTACTTAAAATGTTTCAGCAGCATTAATAAACTTGGCCTGTATATTCCTTTAAAATTCTCTGCCACAGTATTTCTAGGCATGATTAAATAGGAAGTAAATTATAAATCAAGAACTCCACATCAGAAGCCCTGCATGAGTACTCTAAATTATTACATCAAACCACACAGTATTTTTCCCAAGCTAAGCTGTACACTGCGGTCATGAAAGCACTAAGCTACAGCAAAAGCTACTGAAGCTCAACAAGAGCTGCAAAAACTAGCTGAAAACCCAACATAGTTAATTGCATTATAAAGTTTCTATAACCAAACTGGTACTACTACCTGATTTACATAGAGCACAGTGTCCATAACGCATTTCACTTAAGGCTCACGTACCAAGGCAAACACATTCTGTTTTATTTTGGTGCCTTTGTATGTCCATGCACTGTACTTGCTTGTACAATCACAGCAACAGTGCCTTCTGGCTAGTGGTGGATTTTCATTCCATTGGTCTGTTCATGCCAAGACACCCACGTTTGTTTAGGAACAGTTCTCAATCTAATCAGCTTGGGACCCTTCTTTTCTATAGAATCTGATGCTGTAATATATTATGTATATAATCACATAAATAAACATAATTGCTTAAAAGTTCTATAAACAATCTCTCCTGAAACAGAGAATCCATTTGATTAACAGTTTCATCTCCAATTGTAGAGGGAGATGTTCAGCTCACTACCACACTTTTTATGCAGCTATTCCTCCCATCATTCTGGATACAGATACACACTTAACATGTACTGATCAACTGCATCCATCCACTCACACCCTACCTCTAGTTCTGTATGCAGTAAATAGGAAGCAATAAAATCATAATTATGTTCAAAGAGACCTCTGGAGGACATCTAGTCCACCCTCTTCTTTAATTCAGCTTGTTCAGGGCCACATCCAGTCAAGTCTTGAACATCTCTAAGGACAGAGACTCCCAACAGCCTCCTGTTCCAGTTTTTAACTACCTTTATGGTAACAAAAATTTCCTAGTATCTAACTGGAATTTCTTGTGCTCCAGATTGTGTTTGTTGCCTCTCCCTCTACCATCATGCACCTCTGAGAAGAGTCTAGCCCCATCTTCTGTGTATCCTCTCTTAAGGTTTTTGTAGACAGCAGTACAGTTTCCCCTTATCCTTCTTTAACACATTGGTACTGGGGGAAGAACAATACAGAAGTATGTACTCAGGCATGCATGTGTACATACATGAAAGGACTAAACCAGAAAGGGACTAGTATGAAAAGACCTTATCTATATATACTGGGGTGTGAACAAACACAGAGGAGATTCATAGCAGGTAGGGACATAGGCAGAACCTCTGTGTGTGTATCTGGGTCACTCCAGAGGCTTCCCAGAGGATGATTTCTCTGTCCAAGCATTCTCTGCTCTTATGTATTTGTTCTGCAATTTAATGTAATTTATTAATCCTCAAAACATGCTGCTTCAGCCACAAACAGTATTAAAAAAATTGTGCAAGAAAAGCAGTTTTACACAAAGATCATAGACTTCAAAATAACTCCAGAGAAACAATGAAAAAGAAGGAATTTTATAAATGAGCAACAAGTTCATTCTGTGCAAAGAGTATAAACATGCAACACTGCTTGGGCTTCTGTAACCACTCTAATTAAAACATTAACCACCTCACAGATTTTAAATGGAAAAATGAAGAATTTCACTCACCATAGTCAAAGCTTCACATTAGAATTACAATTCAACTTCACTAACAGCCACCCACCAGTCTATTCTGCATCATTAACTTTTCTGTTTTCAAGTACGTATAAAAAAGGCAAAGTTTTGGAAGGCATTTTTGTTTTGAAAAACATTTCAATTTCAGTAAGTGCTCACAGATAATAAGTCATAATATTTTGATAATTAAGTCTTAACAAAAACAATAGAATGAGCCTTTTTAAAAGTTTGTTGTTTGCTGGTTTTTTTTTAGCAGAAGATATGAACCAATATGAGGCAGAGAGATCACAGGCCCATTTTTAAGTGCAGCATCCAAAAAGTTACGAGGTTCTACTGCTGTAACTCTAGCAAGCAATCTATTAAAGCTTTTTAAAATAACTGACCAAAATCATGCTGTGGTCATATTATTAAAAAACAGTGATTAAATTACATTGTTACTGGTTTTATTTTAGTCTTCCTCGGTTAACACAATTAGATCTGAAAGCAAAGAACCACCCTGAGGTGGTGAACTGAAAGACTACTCAAGTACAAAAAATGAGCTCTGCACCTTAGATTTTCCTTGGACTTGTCTCACCCCAAAGATATCACAGATCCATTGGGAAAAGGGGAAAAAAGTGTGTGTAATTTAGGAAGAAAACCCACAAGGTTGCACCTGTCTTGGGTTACAAGAACTGAAGAGCAAGAGCCACCTCAGATTAAACTGTTTTGTTTTCTCAGATGAGAAGCAAGACTTCTTCTAGGCTTCTGAAACTGCAAATAGAGAGATGTTGAGTATGGACAATGGCTTATTCAAGCAGCAGGGAAAATATGGATGTATCTTGCACTTTTCATTTACTTAGTGGGTTTGGTGAGTTTTGCTCAGACTGCACCCTCTAATGAGGCAGCACTCTACTGTTAGTGCTCCTCCCTCTATTCACGGGAAGCAAGGAGCTGTCAACAAAAGCCATGAAAAACATCATAGTAAGTGTTCAGTGAGCATCCTCCCAAGGTAAACAGCATTGTTTTAAAAAATAATTAAGTTATAATAATGAAGTGTGTTCAGGCTTTGTCAACAAAATTAGTCATCAAACCAATCCTACAATGACAAGAATCCCACAGCCAAGCCAGTTCCTGAAGGGGATCACAGGAGAGTCCTGGCACCCCAGCAGAGTACAGATGACCAAGCACTGCTTAATGCAGACAAGTTCCCCTGGCCCGCAGGCAACCACATCCTCAGATCACTCAGCATGTAAATGCAATGCAACACACCAACACAGTTCTTTTCTGGGTTCTGCTACAGATTAAGAATGAAATGCTCAGATTTCTCTTTCAGGAGCACTGCTTTTTGACTAGTCTCATGTAAAACAATTTGCATTTCTTGCAGCTAGGCAGTATAAATACACAGCTACAAATATGGTTCACTTTTAAAGTGAAATAGCCAAATGACACTAAATTAAGTAATTCCAGTTTTTTATCTGTTATCATTCATATGAAATGCATTTTTGTAAATGTATTTATATGGTATTTTAGCATCCAAATAATGTTTTTCAGCATCGTTAGGCAAGTCACAGAATATCAGTGGTTAACCTTTTATGAATTGGAAGTCTGTTTGGACCTCAGGCTGCTATAATACATCATACAGCAGGAAAGAAGGTTTTATTTCACAGACAAATTTTATTATTTAATGCTATTATGCAGAATGTTCTGCCTACAAGGAACAGATGGGCATAAAAAGCCCAAACAGCTGCCTCCCATTAACCCCTCCATCTTTCCAAGGCAGGCAGGAGCAGATGAGTCCCAGGCCTGGAGTGCCTGTCCCATTGTAAAGGAAGCGAAGGGCAGGGCAAAGGTAGAGACAACCCTACAGACAGGTCAAGAGGCATCAGGGAGAGGCAAGGGGGACTACACTGAGTGATGTGGAAATCAGCAGTAAAGTGGGGGGAAGTGGTAATGTCTCCCAATAATTCTTACACTGGGGATGGGCTGCTTAATGAGTACAAGTCCCTCCCTTTCCCTCTCCCTGTCACTCCTGAGTAGACAAAGCTATCCTGACAGCAGAGTATTAGCTTATTAACTGCAGTGACAGCACACTGACTCCTTTTTCTAGTACATTTGAGATCTGAAAAAGCTCTGTCATGATATGATATACATACAGAGGGCTCCCAGGACGCCATCTGCCTAATGACACTGCTTCTTTGTCAAACAGACTTCCACAAATTTCTCTGATCTCCAGGACAAGTATCCAGGCACTCAGTGCTTAGCCTCCCAGATCACATCATGACTCCCACAAAGGCCTTTGAAACCACAGACCTAAGCTCATATATGTTCAACACAAAAGTTCCTATTTTCACATTACTATAACATTTTATATTTCTGTAGCATTTATTACCCAAATATTTGGAAGGCTTTACAGATTGAAATAGCAAAAAAAAAAAAAAANAAAAAAAAAAAAAAAAAAAAAAAAAAAAAAAAAGAATGTAGCAGTCTGCTGAAAAAATATTACAATGAAGCTGGTTTTGGTTTACTTTACTGACTCTCCCCTGCAAAGCAGCTGGAAATACCAAATCTGTGTCGGTGGTACTTCTGTGAAAAAATGAGATGGGAAAAACACCTCCCCCTCCCTGTCAAAAGTAATGCTTCCTCGGATATCTCAGGGACAGTAGCTCATTAGCATTTAAATGCATCTGTCAGTACCAACAGGTTTAGACAAAGCATACAAGAACTGTAATCTTTTTAGAAGACAACATCCTTACCTGCTATTCCTATGAAGACCGTCAGACCAAAACAAACAAAGAATACTACAAAGACCAGAACAAAATGCCGTTTTGACAGTGTATATAATCTCATCGGTGCCAGCCTACAGAAAGCAAAAGAAAGCATAGAATTAGCTGTTGGTCATATTTCTAAAGGGGGGGGTGGGGTGGAAAGACACCCAAGCCATTTCTCCACAACGAACATTAAACCAAACTCTGATGCAACATATAACAATAAGAAGTAAAAATATTAATTCTGCTTTATAGAGCAAGAATAACTACTAGGAATTATTAGACATATGTATGTGCATGCACATCTGCACCTCAAAATGTATGAATTTTGTCCATAATTTTTGTTCTAGGGTTTTCTATTGTCCTATCACTTGAGCAAGAGAAAACATTTCTCAAAGGGATAAAAAGTTGGTATTTTTTAGTCCATAGATTAATATCTAAACATCCAAGATGCCACAACTCCTGTAATGATGGCTTAACCTAAAGGGCTTGATGTCACTAACAGTTCAGCTACCTGCACAGGATCTTGGTGAGTTTTCTACACAATAGATAGATAGATAGACTGACTTCATCCCTTCAGGGTCACCCCTAAAAGCAGTAAGGCAGAACTCTAGATGTGCATACTCAGGCTCTGCATTCTTGTCTGAGCTCTGCCAAAGCTTCGGAAATAGAAATCTGAACTTACTATTAAGACTCTTAAATACAAATACACATAAAAGCAGTGACATCTCTTCCACAACTGTTCATTATCATTAGGCTAAAGACAAAACAGAGGGGAAATAGGTAGTGAAAGGACCAATTGCATTCTCTTGGAAACAGGGAACTTCCATTTCTGTTAGCTTAAGCGGAATATGATCAAAGAATTGATCCTACATAATGCATCCCCCCTCTATCTTCCTTTTTGTTAAATGCATGGTGCAAAAAAAGGGACAAATTCACCATGTTTCAAAATACAACAAACATTTCATTTGGAGTTATGCCAGAATGGGGCCACCATAAAGCTGATTTTCTACTGCTGCTCCAGTAGTCATGATCATAGAAAGCTGTACAGTTTATATGGGAAAGCTGTAGGACTGGGGGAGCTGGGGCATTGTTTTCCGATAAAGCTGTATGAGCACCATCATGGAAAGAAATGAAAGCAAAAGACTTTTAATGGCAGTGTTCCCTTTCGGTTTGGAATACAACTTCCTTTCACCAAATGAATGGTGCTCTTACTGGTTTACGATATTAATGAAGAAATGCAGAAAAAGTGGTGGGATCCTTTCCATAAGCCTGGCCTGAATTCTGGGACCAGGTACCCCATGTCTGCATGCTTGGATCCCTGGCAGTCCTCAAAAGCAAGGCAAACAATTCACTTTAAATCAGTAAAAGGATTTAATAATAATCTCTATATTCTTCGGAAATTACTGCATCATCACATGAAAGTCTCACAGACAAGTATGATTTTAAGTAGACTTTGAAAAATGCCAATTAATAGAGGCATTTCAAATCAGAACTTATCTGCACAGCTTTTGAAGGGATAGAACTACAGTATTTTCCTTAAGTCAATATCTTAACACCTCTGCCTTCATGCAATTAAACCACTTTAAAGGTATTACATCTGTACTAGTACTAAACTAACTGAGGTGCATTTTCCTATCTGTTCAAGGACTCCTTCAATCCCACAGCTCACCTCGTATTCATTTTATGCCTATGGGGTATCATCTTAAGGTACTAAAATACAAACCTTAACAAGAAAATCCTTGATATAGAAACATTAAATGTCAGTATGCCTAAATTAACTATAAGGGTTCAAGTGGATACCAAATGCTTCATGGAAGAGCACACACTGAGGATAACTCAATACAAAGAAACCAGTCCTGGATGGGAAAGCCCATGGGTCAAGAATAGGTGACTACTGCAAGAGCATCACATATGTGCAGGAAAGTATCACATACATGTGTGCTGTTCTTAACAGCTTACATCTGGGCATCCACTTAACAGCTTGAGTCTGAGGCAAGATACTTCTGACTTGTTATGTATATTCTTGGTTCTTTTGATGAGCCTCCTAATTTCCAAGGTTTTGCAGACCTTTCAAAATTCATAATGTGAACACAAAAGGCAGCTTCATCTCCACAGTCCTTCTAGGAAAGTCACCAGAGTTCATCACCCAGCCATCACTCACGGCGTTACAGCTATTGGCAGTTACCACCTTGGTTTACTCGTACGCCAGAGCAGAGATGCACTTGCAAGCTTTCGAAGAAACATGTTCCAGACATTGGCTCATTCTTTATTCCAACTTCTCTCCAGGTGGTGCAACACTTAGTAGTCAAAATGGGTAAGTACACTCCTACCTCAGAACAGCCATGCTGGTACTTCAGAAAGAGAGGAGACCAGAGAGAGTAGGGACATGCTCTGTGTCTTCCCTTCTTCTTTCCTACTGGCACTCCTCAAGTCTCCTTTAAGCCACTGACGCTATGTGCTGCTTCACAGGTCAGTAAGGCAACATGGACACTTTCGTAAGAACAAATAGAAGATCTCAGCCAGACCTTAACTACATTTATCGTGATGGCAAACAAGAATTCACAGTATTCCTATGGGATGAAGTATTTTTCATTGCTCCTTGCTGCAACAACAGAATTTCCTTGTGTAGTTTAAGTGTCTCGTATCAACCTATTGGCAGCTGACATACAAAGCAGATAAAATGATCTTCCCATATGTTTATTGTTTAGCATTTGCCTTTTGGAAAGAGAATATATGAAATTAAGGAGGACATGCAAGTGCAAGTTGATGATCCCCCACTTCTTTTTACATCCTAAAGGCCTAATAAAGAATAAAATATTTGAAAGGCAAATATGGGAAAAGCAAAAAAGGCTCCTCGCTCTGGAAGCATCCATTCAAGAGTGAAGAACTGTGCTCTTCTTTAACTGGCCTAGCCAAGGCAGCCTGAAGCTCTACACTTGCCATCCTGCAGACTTTTCAGGCAGCTTTCACCACCTGTACTGAGTTTTATCCTAACCCAAGAGAGAAACTAAATATTTTATAATTAAATTGGCTATGTCTGAAACTAACTGCAAAGGAGAAGAAAGCACTGAGACACAATCAGAGAAATATTATACTTGGGCTTCTCCAATAGTAGTCAGTCAAAACTAAACTACACTAATGCAGTCTGTGGTAGAATGCACATGGAAATGTACACCCACAACAACAGCAGTCTTTTTTAAGTAGCCATTCATACATGAGATGTAAGGGCAGGTTAAATCTTGCTCTTTGAGAAAAGATTTAGCTCAACTAGCTAAGCAAAGTATTTCTCAGGCTATTCCTCATCTTCAAATTACTTCTCATGTCTGTGCAACAGTCTTTACTGGAGAACGTAAAGAAAAACAATCTCTTACACAACAGCTTCCACTTAAGACTCACACGTTACAGATGGAAAGACTGTGACAAAATTGGGATTAAGCAGTAAGGAGCACAGAGTTGTTATTAAAATCCTCAATAAATCACTTTTACACTCTGCAGCTTTTCTGAGGTACTAGCCTCAACTTCTCTGCCTCCAACCACTCTTTTCAATTTTAGGCTCACTCCCAAATAAAGCTATCAAACCAACTTCGATTGGCGTGATTATAAATGCTACCTACATTCAGAACACTGGGTTTGTCTGTACAGAAAACACTTTCTCCCAGTCAAAGACACTGCTTTTCTCGGTGTCCCTCAGAAGACCTTGAACGTTTTTCTTGCGGATGCATTCCACAACGGTTAACAGCTTATGAAGCAGCACATGACTGCACGGAAAGATGCATATAAGAAATATTAAACAGTACTACATAGCACTGTTACCCGAGTGACAGCTAACCGTGGCTATGCTGAACAGTCTGCGTGCACGGGTGGGTCGGGCTTCTTTTTCAGTGTCTTGTTTGCTGTAGTCACTGAAGTCTGAATAACTAGTCCGGACTGTGTCTCTGACCGCGCAGAGCTTTCCGGAAAGCCAAGCTTTTCCTTTCCATTAACAGATACAATCTGAGTGGCGATGGGGGGGCGGAATGTGTATTCGCCACAGACGACAAAACCGGCAGTG
>VWZY01010289.1:640894-659036 GCA_013399075.1 Chloroceryle aenea
TACTCCAGTTGAGGCCTCATCAGCACAGAGCAGAGAGGGAGCACAACCTCCCTCGACCTGCTGGACATGCTCTTCCTTATGATGCCATTGGCTTTCTTGGCTGCGAGGGCACACTTGGCTCATGGGCATCCTGTTGTCCACTAGGACTCCGGGGTCCTTTTCCCCAGAGCTGCCCTCCAACAGATCATCCCCCAACCGGTACTGATACATGGGGTTGTTCTTCCCCAGATACAGCACTTTACACTTGCCCTTACTGAATTGCATTAGAGTTCTCCCTGCCCAGATCTCCAGCCTGTCTAGGTCATGAGTTGACATGGTGCTTCACAACATGCTCTGGGAGCAGGCATGTAGGCAGCTTCTGTGTTGTTTTTTGGTGTTGTTTCCTTTTAGTGGTCAGGTATTTAGGTGTTTGTTGTTTTTTGGTGTTGTTACCTTTTAGTGGTCAGGTATTTAGGTGTTCTTTATTCTTGCAGGTGTGGTCAGACTCGGTGATCTACAAGGTCCTTTCCAACCACAATTATTCTGTGATTCTGTGACTTCTTTGATCTTGTTCTATTGTTAATCATTTTCATCATTAAATGTGTCTTACTTTTTTGGTAGCTGTCTTCAGTCCCCAGTAATTAGTGCTTGTTGTGTCTTTCCCTGATAAATTAAAGTCTCTTTTGACTAGTACTTTAGTTACATTTTTTAAGATAGCAACAACTATTTAATTATGCTCTTCTCTGAAATAAGATAAACAGACAAATCTCTTGCTGTGAGGCATTTTCTTGGTTTTCAACTTCATAGTTTTTCAATACTCTTCCTTCTTCCAAGATAGTTTAAAAGCCTGGACAGCAGAAGCAGACCCAGTATTTTATCAGGTGGAATCACTTCCCTCCTTCCACTGCCCTATTTACCAGATCTTTTTGCAAGAAGATCACAGGATTGCTAACATAGCACGTTGAGATGCTTGTCTGCTCTGACCTATGCCTCCAAATCAGGCCTGCAGCTTTTGGAGCTAAATTACTGATTTTGAAGGTATGTCCGCATTCCTTGCTCCTAAAGGCATAACTTTGCATCTGCCTGTGTTAAAAAGGCACTTTGTCTGGAATGTTTCGCTGCTGTGTCCTTAGAGCTATTTGCATTTCTGGCAGTTTTGTGCCATGTCCAGATTTGATCAACCACAGTCCTGTATTTGCTTTCAAGTTCTGCTTACCGTCAGATCTAGTACCTGTCTCTGCAAAATCCTATCTTTACGGGAACCCCAGGCAGTATTTAATCAAATAAATGCCCTATGAATGAAATTTTGTCTACAAATTGAGGTAATAAACTCAAATAATGGTGTCAAAGGACACAGTGGGATAAGATCTCTCCTTTCTCCATAATAACATATCACTTAAAATTACTTTCTCATGGCTTACGTCTTTATGTTCCTTTAACTGACTCCTACATAATCCTTTTTATTACTTTGCCTGTTACTGAGGTCAGCTTGACTGGTCTGCTACCTACTTCTTTTTTCCAAATATTATTAGCTAAACATTTTCTTGGGCTCCTGAAATTTCTCAGACTATATAAAATTCATTTAAAATGTACATCGTTGTCTGGAATTCTCTTCAGCCTGCTCTCTGCCCCTGTTGACAACCTAGCCAGGTCTCACCCTTTTGAAAAGAGTGAAACAGGATGAACTGACCAGGTCAATCCTGGTTATTACTACAAATCATTAACTATACCATCTGATGAACACAGCTGGTGGGATATTTAATTTTATACTTAACTTACCCATCTCTTTTAGCAGAAAAGGAAGGTGTTAAGTGTGCTCAAATCTAGCAGTATATTCTCCTACAGTAGGTAGCATGTGATTCCATCTTGCATTGCTCAGGTGACAAGCATAGCTAGTACACTCCCACTTTTTTCTTAAAGTTAGCTCATGTACTTTGGAGAGAGATACTTTTCTTCAGAGTTACAATTGCACAACTGTTTCTGGAGCTTGGAATATCTTGATATACTGCCTAATGCCTCCATATACCTTTTGCTTCCTTGTGCGGGACAGGAATTTCTTTAGAATTATTTTATTTTGGAGCTGTACTGCAAGTTTCAAGCTATAGTAGTATTCCATCCAGCTACTGCTGTCCACAAGAGAGAGCTGAGAATTACTAAAATTACAGCTACTGGTATCAGTCATAGTTTAAGTCAACCTACTGGGTACTACTCATTGCATCTGTACTGAGAGCAATTGAACACAACATAGCTTGATTTTTCACATCTCTGCATTGCTTTCAAGGCTCGAATTCTTTGATATTCAATCTGTCTCTCATGGCTGCCTGTGGCTGTACTGTCTGGTCCCTCAGGTATTTTATTATTTAATATTACAGTGAATATTCCTCCTGCTAGTTTGCTCAAATCCACTGCTTTGCAGTCCCAGGTGACTTCTATTGCAGCAAGGATCTGTTTTTTACATTCACTTTATTTTTGTGATGTTCTGTAAGACACTGCTGCAGCCTGCAGTTCCCTGATCTCCTCTGGCTTTCCAAAGACTGTATGTTGTCCCTACACCTGCTCCATAGGAAAGTCCCCTTCTCAGTGAATTCACGCAAGCACGATGAAATAAGGTGAGCCATGCTGCCTTCCTATTCCTACTGCAGGTGCACCTTAGGAACTGGTGTTTGTTTCGTGGATGCTTCCTCTTCATTTTTCATATGCTGTTATGAAAAGCCCTGCCCTCCCACCACACCCTTACCACCTTACTCATAGACAGTAACTCAAGTTTCTTTGAGGCTTACTAGTGTGGGTATCACATGCTCAAAAACCGGAATGTTGTGTTGAAGATGGTTTTTGATTTTTTTTTCTTAATTGGCTTGATGAATACATCAAGGGAAATAAAGAAAAGGGCAATAAAAGGGAAGTTACTAGAATACAACTCTGAGGAGCTGAAATGACAGCTTATTCAATCACTCTGGAGTCAGGTGCAGATAACTGTTGTTATAGGGCTTCTCTGTGTCACTGCATTAGAAGAGTCATTGTCAGGAACCACCTGGGAGGAAAATCCAGATAATTTGGTGAACTTGCTGTGTGTAAAGCTCTTAAAATGGTCTTTAAGACCTGGCCTCCAGTTTAAGACAGCTGCATATCTTGTATCTTTTCTTCGTTGGCTTGCTTATAACTTCATGAATGCAAGCAATATTGCTATGAGGTTGTTTATTGTTATTATCTTTAGATAAATAAAGGCATTTTCCTAGTGGTTGTGAACAGCTCTTAGTATGCAACATTTTCTCTTTCGGAATATATAGATCATTCTCACAACCATTTTATTTTGATTATTATCTTCATATTTAATATTCACATGGTAAACATTTCCACAAAAAAAAGCTCCCATGACCACTATTTTTCTAGCAAAAATGGCAAGGATGACCACCATTGTAGATTTTGCATTGATTTATCTGAATATGAGAGATCTATAGTTTTGCATCAGATCATGAGATTTTTGTTCTTACTTCTTCTGAAGTGAGTCTCATATTGCTGCTGATCCCCACCCCAACAGCTTCAGGGACTTCCCAGAAACCTCTCCTTTCTCAATTGCTACTGCCTTGCTCTTTGGAGAGCTTTTTCATCATGCATATACTACTTCTAGTGATACCCAGTCCGTGGCATTTTACTCTCAAGTTTTCTATGATCTCCACAAGTGGAATCTAATTGTGGATTCTGGCAGCTCTCCAAATGATGCTCTCTCCATTTATGGCCTGGGGGGACACTTCATTGGCATCTGGAACTTAGGAAGTTCACAGCAGAACTTCCAGTGTGAATTATACATATGCCACAGCTTTTGGAAAGATGTCTGCTCTTTTTTCACACTCACTGATATGTTCTGTTGATCAGACACAATTCAGATCTGCTAAGCCTGTATATTTTTTTAATTGCAGACAAAATTATTAGTATTATACAAAAAGGAATACTAGATTTATGAACAAAATTGGAACCTTGGGTTTTAATGACTCTCTAAGCCATACAAGTAAAGTCTGTAAAAATAAGTATTTGTCACCTCAGATTATAATAGCTAACACACCAGCTCAAGAAGAAAAATCTTAAGGTGTGTTCATAGATCTGAGGAAAATAAGGATGTTAAGCTAATTAGAAAGCATCATAAAATGAGACAGAAAAGTCACATAGAAGTCAAATCACAATTACATGACTTCTGAAGATAAGACTCTGCATTTGTCTGCCTCTGCGTGAGGCAATTAGAAGACTCCATGATGTTTAAATCACCTTTAGTATCTTCCCTTTGCTATAACCATCTCATATGGAGTCTCCTCTAAAATAAAACGTCCTTTCAGATTACAAAAAAGTAAAAAATTCTAAATGGCTTTGAAAGGAAAAGGAATAAATTTGTCTCACAAAAACTGCAACAAAGGGAATAAAGATAGTCTTGTGTTAAGAGAGAGGACTATCACCACAGAGTGCAATTAGAAAGGAGGAGAACAAAGAGATGTTACTGCAGTTTAAAGTTAACTTTCTTCCTTTATCCATGGGGAAGTGAGAAATGGAAGAAAACATGGAACAGCTGGAAAGGATAAAAATATCAGGAGATGCAACAAAGCAAAACGTCTTCCCAGGTGAATAGGTTTTGCTTTGATCAAACAAAAGATTTGAAATGTGTCTGCTAGAACATAAAATAAGAATATGCAGTAGACAGCTAAAATGGATGAGGAACATGATGAAAGGTCTGAGATGAATCTTGCTTGTAATGAAGGGCTCCATTTTTTTTAAATTTTCTTATTTTGTTCAGCTCCCTCACAACTAGGTAATTACTTAGCTCCTGAGCTTGTTCCATTAAGATTGCATAATGAAAGCTGAGCTGCTGTTGAAAAAAAAAAAAACAGCAATAAGTAAAGATCACTATTTTCTTATTGATAAGTTATTTTCGTAGCAATGCCAGTAAGACACAGAGTATGTCACTGACCAGAGAACATCAACAATAACCTGTCTTGGTGAAAAAGCTCATGATCAAGCCAATAGTTATTACATCATATGTACAAGCTTAGCTATATTGTGTATGTATATATGTTGTATGTGTAGCTATATTGTATATGTATAGCTGCTGTATAGCTGTGTATTCCCAGCTTCTTTTTAAAAAGACCCTGATTAAATATTCTTTCCTCACTGTCTGCACATATCCTGACCTCTAAACCAGGCAACAAAATAGAGGGCACTGGGCACAAATAACCCTTGTATTCATCTAAATTATAGAGCTAAAAAATCACTATTATCAACAACAACTATAATCATATATAAAAAAGAATAAGTAAATGCTATTAATCCCTCTACAAGGCAAGAAAATGATCACAGAAATCTTTCTATGATATTTTCCTGAAGGCTCACATTTTTGTTTACTGCAGCCCCTGTTAATTGATAAATTTTGCATTTGCATCACCTGCCATTTTCAGGCAGGCACATTTCATCACTCATCTCCCCCAGACAAGCCACCTCCCAAGATCTGTTTGCTTCCTTTCATGCCTCCTCTCTCTCAAGAGCGAGATACAGCTCCAGGTATTCTCTTTAGTTACATTTCTGTAATGACATGTAGAGAAGGTGATGCAGCAAACTTGAAGTTTGTTTACAAACTACAAGTGTTAAATTTAGCTGGTTGCAGCAAGAGAGATAGCACCTTCCAAAAACAATCTTGCAGAACAAAAAAACAAACTGCTTTAGCTCAGTTCTATGAGCAAAAGAGATAACAGATTTGTTATCCTGACTGAATTACCAGTACTGTAGCTGGCAGAACCCCCCACATTAACATTAAAAAACGAGCAGGGGAGCAGAAGATGACTATATTTTAAGTCAATATCCTACACAAAGAAAGAAAAACCTGAAAACTGTTTGGACTTCAATCTAAATCAGCTTAGTTACTAACTCAGAGAAACACTGAAACTAGCCAAAGCAAAAAGGAAAAAAGCACAAGACCAAAGCAGAGTGCCATGACCAGAAGCTATATTGCTGTTCCATTCTGTGTCTCCAAATGTAACAACTAATTTCATAATTTCTGCATTTTAGTAGAAGTTTAATTTTACCTGAAAAGTCATGTAAAACTAAGGGAGATTTCATGAATGTTGGCAAACCCCCAGCATTCATTCCCTAGCAGTGCTGAGGACTTTTCACAGTTGGAGTGCAAGCATCTAGACACCAGGTTAGGAATCCTCTCCCTTCTCCTCATTCCCAGAGGCTGGCAGTCCAGGCTTAAGTTTGTTTTAAAAATGCTGGTCTATGAATGGTGACACTGGTTCACAGTGAAAATCCATTTAAGTCCAGTGTTTTGTCTCCCAAAAGAGCCATTTGCAGATTCCTTGGAATTAGTGAGAATGGAGCAAATTCATATGTTATATCCCCTAATACTCTCCCAGCTTCTGACTATTTTCAGCTCAGTGAACTTTCTGCTCTTGTTGTAGTCTCTTTAGTGTCCCAGTGGACTTTTTCTTCCCACATTTTCCCAGTTCTGATTGAATTCTTGTAAACTTCTTGTATCACCATTCTTTGGCAAAGTGGCTTTGGCTACTCACCTCCTTCAAGAACCACCTCCTTTTTTTTTTTTTTTATTTCCTGCCCCCCAATTACTTCGCTTTATTTTGTAGTTCCTATTTTTTCTGCAGGATGAGACAATCAACAGATAACCCCTACCCACCTTTCCACTGTACTCCTGTTTTGGTGGCTGTCCAGCAATCCCTTTAAGCTCTTTTCCAGGATGAAGGGTCCTATCCTCCTCCACTGCTTCTCATGCAGAAGTTGATTTGCGCCTTCTGTTGCCCTTTTGTGAATCTTCTCGAGATCTCTGCCTTTTCTGAGACAAGGGGACCAGTACTGCACAGTACGCTGAATTGCAGTTTTATACAGTGATCCTGTGTTGTCTGCTTTGCTGTCAGTTCTTTTCCTAATCATTACTGGTATTTCAGTTTCCTCTTTTGACTGCTGCTGAGCACCAGCTTGATGTTTTCAGAGAGCTATCTATCTATCAATTGTTCAAGAGGTCTCTCCTGAGTAGTAGCGATAACTACAGAGACTGTAACTGCAATGTGAAGTTAGGATTTTCTCCTGCCATACATATCATTTTACATTTACCTACACTGAATTTCACCTCACATTTTATTGCCAAGTTCCACAAAGACTTTCTGAGTTTCTTGACAACTGGCCATTGCCTTTACTATTCCTAACTTCATATCACCGGTAAACGCTGCAGCTCAGTGTTCAAACTCTTTTCAGGGCCAGCAGTAAATAGGGTGAAGAGGTTAGGATCCAGCACAGACCTCCAAAAAACTCCACTGGTAACTTAAGCCCATTATGAGGATCTATGCCAGGATACATTTGTGCTGTAGCTGGGCAGTTTATTATGCAAGGTAAGTTACTTGACTAACTTTTTTTCTTTTACTTTCTCAGTCCCCAGAATGCTAATCTTAGTTAAAACCCAGAGAATGAACACTGGCCATCACAGCATTTTATTCTTTTAAAATGACAGGACAGAGGAATCCCTTGTGGTAATGTTAAAGTTTCCAGTCTATCAACGACAAAATTAAAGTAGCACAAACCCCATTCGCAATTCCCTGAAAAAGGAAAGCAAGCAGAGGAGAAATAACACAAGAATTGGCTGATATCCAGGCAGATAGGAACATTATTACCACAAAATCTTTGCCATCCATCCTCCTGTATGAATGACACAAAGTATGATGGGCTGGTACACGCATCAGGTTCAGTGGAACTTGTGGATACAGTTATTGAAAAGAGAAAGCAGAGAACAGCATCTGGCCACTTATTATTCAAGTTGTTCCAGTGCAGACTTATCATCTGCTATAAAAGTATTTACGGTGCTTGACAAGATGCAGAATGCAACAAAAACAAGTCAGAAAATTTTCTAATCTGCAAAATTTTATTAAGCAACAGCTGGACAACTCTTACAACTCCAAATCATCAAGGAAAAATAGGGCAATCAGTCCATCTCTCAATCATGTAGACAGTAAAGAATTTGGACAAACCACGTTTTTACAGGGAAACCAACAATGCTTTCTAGGCACCGCCTGCAAAATCTATTACACAAGATACATAAAAGGAGAGGCAGATGAGGGTAGTTTTAAAGTACAATGGAAACCAGGTGTACCATGGTATACTGAAGGGGAAAAAAAAGAGATTAAAAAAAATAAATTTAAAAATAGTATAGGTATGTAAAAGTACACAGATGGTGTACCAAATTTTCAAAAGCTTTAAGAAAAACATGCTGGGCTTGCTAGCTTAAGAACGCATGCACCTGCATGACTAGATGCTTATTAAATTAAAAAAAAATTTAAAAAAAAGAAAGAAAAAATCCCAAATCATGTTCAAAGTCATAGTACCAAAATAACGCATTTATAAACAAATGCAACTCCCCTTCTTTTTCAGGAAACACTACAGTGCCTTTTCAATCAAATGCATCCCCATGCTATTCCACAACACCATATATTTTATCTACAACAAACAATGAGATCTTGAACAGACATACCCTTCCCCAAACGCACAACACACAAAAAGAAAAAGAATCAGCGAATGCAGAAATAGTGAAATGAAAGGCAACCAAAGGCAAAACATGTATCGAGCAAACAAGGGAAACAAAGGGAAAATTAAGAAAGTTCTGAACATATAGCATGAAACAACATAGGTAGGAATTACAGGCCGAGCACTATTCTGATGAAATACTCAAAACTCAGGTGTCTGCACACTGTTCAAAAATGTTTCTCTTTTACTGTAACTTTAACCTTCATCCATATCTTAAACCATCTACTTAGCCAGTAAGATAAACATTCCACAAATAGACAACATATGTCAAGATTCAGAATTGCTTAATCAGATCATATTTTAAAGTTTGTAATAATGTGAACTGGAAGGCAAGGATTAAGAATAAATTGGCAGGCTTTAATATCATACCATCTATTTTTTTCATTGAATGTGCTGGACAGGTAAGTATTTGATATTTTCATTTATTTAATTTTAAGTCTCAGAAAATCATGTTGTTTTGATCCCGCAGTCAGCTCTGGGTCAGCAAACCTGTGTGCTTGCATACTGCTCCACCATCATTGATTTGCCTTGAAGCACAAATTTCTTATTACAGATCCATTTGAAAAATCAAAAGTTGAAGGGTGAAGTTTTTAATTTTCTTATCAAGAGTCACTTCATTGAATCCTATTTCATTCTTTTATTTGGTTAATTACTTTTGTATTAGAAATCTAATTTTCTAGATGCAGCAACAATTAAACTGCCCAAAGAAATTATCTCCTAATACACCTTCAGAAATACCAGGCAATAGGCAAAGCTGAGTCTTTTAAACTTCTCTGCAGGACTTTTTTAGAAAGAAATTAAATAAATACAAAGACAAAATAATTCACATAGCCCATTGCTGATAAGTAGTAATTCACCTTATTCCTTTGAAAATGATGCATGTAAATTCCAAACCTGCGATGAGGACCTGAAGTGCCTACCTGCAGACTGCTCCTGAGGGTAGCAGGAATCTAAATTGGTAATTGCTGATAGAGGATTGTGCTTGGCATGAAGGTAAAGGGCCTTGACAATTAAAAAAATTGTCTACCAGAAGTTTTCCATTTTTGTCATCAGTATGGTAACCCTTGCTCACTTATATTGGGAAAACTATGATGCCAATCTCTAAATAACATAAACAGCTTGCTCATCTCTGATGGAATCCTACAAATAGGAAGAAGAGCAACAAATTACTAATCAGTGGCCAGGATTTTACTTCTAGCATTCTTCAAAGAAGTTACACAGAACTGTGATAGCTGTTGGGTAATGGTTTATAATTTTATCCAGTGTGGGATACATGGGTCATACAAGTCATTCTCACTTTACAAGCACATAGTAATGGGAAAGTACGTTTTGGGTTGGATTCTACTTACGTATCTTGGTGTAACCATGCAGTGAGGCCAGAAGTTGGCCTCTGACAGCATGCCACCCAAGTGACTCATCTGTTGCTAATCTCTAAGACAGATCTACTGGTCTGGAGTGGTTTGGACTCTACAGAAAAGTGCAATTTCCAAAAAGTTGCTCTGGGAAACACATTCTTAAAAGCTAGTGAAAACTTACTCTGTCTTCTCTCCCCTTTATCTCAATAATCAGTTTTTGCACATGCTGCTCTCTTCACATGAGTATTTAAACTGTTTCTGACCAGTAATGGGGCTCTAGTATAACAGAGGATCACACACATCAGGCTGCAAAAAGCAAATGCACAGAAATTGTCTGAGGCAACAATCAGACAAGCTCCAAAATCTGTTTGGAATTTCAGAGAGGACACTGAAAAGATACATCAATGAAAGCCTGGACCTACAGCAAGTCTAGGCTCAAGTCTTCAGCAAAGTCAGATATCTAAAGGTCTGACACCTGTAGACCTTTATGCATCTTCATAAAAACAATGGAACAAAACTGGAGAGAAATGTGGGACTGTTTTCCTTGTGGCTGCATCACAGAAAGTTTATCTAACTGAGAGGAACATGTGTGCAGATTTACTGATATTCAGGCAGCCCATGGCACATGTTACTGTTACCTGTGGAAGCTAGTGCAAAATTATTTAATACGATAATTCCTTTTTTTCCTTTTTCACCCCCCTCCTTCTTATAGTTTCTTAGGTTGTTGCAGAGACATGATATTCGCACTACTTCAAGCTCAAATTTGCCACTCCATGCATGGTGCACTTCATGCCAGACCTAAAGTATAAATTTTTAGACTCAGTTAGGAGCTGTGTTTTGAGGATATCAGCCATATTTTTTCAAAAGAATCAGGTTTTCTGTTGCATCCCTTTGCAACTGCAGTGGAGCAGATTATGACTTCAAATGGCCACCGTGGCCACTGGCTGGCATCAGGGCTTTCTCTGCCCAAAGCTGCTGCAGCCAAATCCCATGGCAGCTTCATGCTGCTCTTGAAGCAGACCTAGAAGGATGAGTGGAGGAATGCCTGCTTCACCAGGTCTCTGATGGAGCATCCAGAAGAGGAAAAGCTGCTGCAGGTAACATGAGGGCTCAGCTCCATCAGCCCCATGCAGCGCTAGCTCAGGTATCAGATGCACTATGGCTCTGGTGCAATCAGCTGAGCCCAGCTGAAGTAGTCTGAGCAGAGGAAAATGCATCTACTGCTACACTATTCCCTGCACCTCAGCTACCTTATTCCAAGCTTGTACATCTTCATAGCACCGAGTTACACCACTGAGAAAACCTGCTAAACTGTGCAATGAACTTCTTACAAATTCAGCCTATATTGCTATACCCTCTTTTATCATGCAACCCACCTTATTTTATATCTCAGGAAAAAGCACTGCACTAAGATGAGGGAAAGCAAATCAAGCCTTGTATTCTTAAAACTACTTTTAACTGAAATATATAGTTAGAAACAAAGGAGGAAAAGAGTGGAGGACAGATTCTGCAGGTTCCGAAGAAGTCGTCTGCACTCTTTGTAGCCTACACAGTCCTCCATAGCAAACTCACTGTGTTCAGCCGCCAAAAAAATACTTGTGCCTGCCTGCATTATGAAATTTTGCCTACTATCCATTAAACCAGGTCTTCCTATATGCATTTTTAACTTCTTGCAGCAAAACATACTGCTAGCAAACAATTACTTACAAAGATGCTCTTTAAATATAAATAAGAAAGTGTGTATAACTTAGTGATACATACTAATAAAATAATCCCTAAACCACTTATTACATTATGCAAGATAAATATTTTTTCTTTGGACATTAACAGGAAACCTGCATTAAATTATCTTAAAAAAAACCCCAACCAACACTCAAAACTTCCTAAAAAACCCCAAAAAAACTCAACAAAAACTCCAAACAAACCAAAAACATAAAACTCCTAGACTGTCACAATTATTGCACAACTGAAAAAAAAGCTTTGGAAAAAAATACTTAACTACTGGAAATTACCATATGTAGAAAAGAAATAGATATTTCTGAACACTTTGCTACATTCTTCCTAGAAGAACCTAGTTATCTACAGAAATCTTGGGGTTTACTATTGAAATGTAAAATGTAACATCTACCCTTTGGCTAAATGCAGTAGAGATATTCAGGATTTAAGTGAATATTGTATGTGTGTGAATTTGTTTCCTCTACTGTATGTCAATGAAAAATAAAACAACTGTCACTTTCACTTGTTCTCTGTGTAAGATAGGATCCAGTTGCACATTCAGACATGTACATAATTCCCATTCCTTTCATTAAACTTCTACATATTTGAGATTTTTTTTTCTCTCTAATACTGGGTATTCTCCATGTCATTAAAATCTTCTGTAAAAGGGACTCTGTTAGATTATTTTCAAAAAGATAAAAGATTATCTTAACCAACAGCATTTTCTGACAGATAAATGGGAAGGATGTTGGAAATTGCATTTATTTTCCTAATTATTCTTTGTGCTTTGCTGGGATAGAAACCAGGTCTCTTTTAATGCCAGGGCTCTTTGTAAGTGCCATCAGAAGGACACAGTCATGACCTGGGCCAATGAAACCAAATTACTAACTCTGCTCTTATTGTATTGGGTTTCATTTCTTGGTTCTCCACTAGCATGAAACTGTTGATAACAGGAAAAGTTTGGCAATGCACCAAGTGAAGAGCAATACCGTTCCCTGGAATGTTAAAGAAACTGTATGCGAAAGTCCTTCTATTTAGATTAGATTTTGTTCAGAAAAAAACATTCACGTTGTTTCCATGTACTAACAATTCTGGTTTAAAACTACAGGTGATGTTTCTTCCAGTTAAGATTTCTAACATGTGACTGAGTAGCCCTTCCCTAAGCAAGCATGACACAGTATGTTTCTTCTCTTACGGTGTTCAGTGTGTGCCTGGAATATTCTAATTGGGGTATGGTTGGTTAGCACAGACCACAGGGCAGGTGAGGACTCTCATCAGCCAACTTTCCTTCTTGTGTATTGGAATCAGTCGGCTGAGACTTCAACCTGTTTGTTCAGCTTATAACTCCGTACAGAAAAGGAGCTTAATCATGCTTCCTCCACAAAAATACAAAGGAAACACTTCCACTGATTTGAAAGGGACCAGAACCAAATCCAGTCTGGTTCCTTATTCCACAAACATTATACATCCAGGCACTCAAACTGCTGAATAAATCATGCGTGTAAGAAAGAACACAAATGGGCCCAGACAACTGATGGAAACAAAAATAATTAATTAAAACAAACAACAATCTGCTAGATGCCAAGGGCAATGTGCCTGACCACTGCCCCACGCAAACAGAAGCTGCTGAGCTTTGGGATAATACAGGCATGGTACCACCTACTTCCCCCCCTCCTTCCTTCCTACCTCTGCTTCCTCTCTTCAGGGAAACCAGCTTGCAGGTGATTTTTCCTGGACTTGCTCTTTGGGACACTACCTGTGGACAATCTGCCTCATCATCTCCTTTGGCAACTCCCTGAAACTCCTCTCTGACTGGCATTACTCCCTCTGTGATGTACAGTTCTAGAAGTCTCTGCAGAGCAGAAGCTCACTGCATGTTGGTAACATCTGCTACAGCAGGGTCTTATCTTAGGAGAGATGTTCCTCTAGAACAAATCAAATGTAACACACATCTGCCCTACCATTAGGACCTAAGAAAAGCAAAGAGAGAGAATCACATCTATTCATCTTAAGTTATATTGTTTTTCAAGTAAGAAGTTAAACTGTGTACGAAAGACATCAACACCTCAACCAACATATCTTTCTCAGTGTGCCTTTCACTTGAAAAGAGTGATTTCTGAAAGAAGTCTGCAGTTACATTTTGTAACCTAGTGTCCAAATAATTATATGAATTGTTTTGGGGGTTGTGTACTACTGGGGAAACTGCTTCCATATCAAAACATATTCCATAGCAAAATGCAGGCAAGGAGGAAAAAGAGAAAGCAAAATAAATATGTGCACAACATACAGACAACACAGAAACTCTTCTGTGCAAGCAACCCTTCTGAAATGCTTGAGAGGTCTGTATGTCCACCAGAAAGAACTGCAGAGAATCATGGTATGGTTATTAACTCACCCCCTGTAACACTCCATGTAAGCTTTGGCTTCCCACTCTTAGCTGGAGTGTTATAGTCTTAAACCACAGTCACAAAGACCACTCAAGTAGCAAGGTGATAAAAAGAATGATTCTGTCCTTTTTTATCTTCCCCATAACTCATTTGTTCTCCAGCCAGCCATGATGTTGTTTACTGTAATGAAATGGCTTTCCTGATGAACGTGCTTCTTGTAATGACTTGCTACACTTCTGCTTCCTTCCTAATTCAAGCACTGATACACTGCTGTAGAAGTTGATTTGATACCGATTGCTAAGAACACTGAATATACTGGGCCTTCTCATTCACTTGAAAGAGTTTGTTTATAAAGTGTAAACACATTTAAATGAGGAGCATGTACAGGCGTGGCCTCCCAGGTGCCTCTGGTCACACTGCCCCCCTCCCAACTATAGGTCAAATTGCAGAATACTGATGATCTGAGCAAAGAAGCAAAGCTCATTTCCTTGCCTATTTTCCGTCACTTATTGAGAGATGTTTATCCCCAATAATGAAAGAAGCAATGCGTGCAATTATTTTCTCCTCCATCCTGTCACCTACTGAAAGATGTTTATCCCCAATAAGAGCACACAAAACAAGCAGACATCAACTTCTTTGATACAGCGGGTTTTTAAACCACCCATTGGTAACAGTTGGTTCTCTTCTGAATAATACATCGTTATTTATAAATTAAACACTGACCTACATAAGCTTCCTTGGAACTTGTGGTACTCAATTACTATCAGAGATCAGAGAACAAACACGTGTCTTCAAGTATTATAGCTTCGGTTTTTTTTTTTTTTTTTTTTTTTGCTGTTATCACTGATGTAGTAGTAGTACAAACTGGACCAGAAAAAAAAGTTATGTTCCCTGTTTTAAAAAGAACAGCATGAGATAAGGCAGTCTATCAAAAAGAGCAGTCTTTTTTAATCCCCCAATGAGCTTACATCAGCTACTGTAGCAAACACGGCAGAACCACCACAACAAGCCAAAAGTCACACTTCTCCACGTAACACTGAACGGCTCTCAACCCTTTGCTCTTTCCAAGACCCAGCACAATGCTTAAAAAGAAGAAAAAAAAAACCAACAACAAAACAACAAATCTGAAAACAAACAAACAAACAAAACAGAAAACAGCCCCCCACCCTCCACCCCATGACTGATTAGAATTACGCCCTTCTGTTGGGCACCAAGAGACTTTTCCAGTTTTACTGCCTTCTTTACCCCCAGACACCTCTGCACACCTAAAGCAGGCTGCCCTGACATTTTCTGGTTTGTACTTTATGAGAAGGTTAACATTTTCCTCTCTCCAGTCTCTGCTTGTTCATTTGAGGCGTTGAGTCACATTAGCCAGAGCAACAGCAAAGGCTTGCACTGCAGAAAATGGATACTGAAAGTCCAAAATGTAAGCATTGCCATCAATCCTTCCAAACTGCATCACCTGGGAAGCAGGGCAGGAGGAGAAGGGAAGAGAAAGAAGGTCAAAAAAAGTGAACCACAGAAAAGGAACCAGAGAAAAGTAAAAGCAAAATGGTTTTGCTCACCTCACCTGCTGAGCTAGTATGAATGGGGCTACTCACAGAATGGGGTATGATGCCAAGGAAGAGTAAGAGCACTGTACTGTTGGTCTGTAGGGAGTGTACTTGGTGCAACATTTGACTCTACGGAGTAAATGGAGCTTTAGAACGTGCTAGACTTTATACAGCACTGGTGTAAGTAGACTGTCACCAATTATTTCAGCAGGCCTGAGTTACACCAGCATCATGCTTCCTGCAGGAAAATACCATTCTCTCTCTTGGAGAGATCCTATCACTGGCCCATCAGGTAAACATTGAGCTGTCAGAGAAAGGGAATAACCAATCTCTTGACTCTAGCACTTCAGAGCTGGTAAGCTCTATGTTCTTGGTAGTTGTTTTCCTTTGCATAAATTCCACCAGAGCAGAATTACACCAAAGATGAATTAGCAAAGAGGCAGTGGGAACTGTTTGAAATGTAAAGCAAGGCTAGTCAGGTAGTTCATTGGTCTTCTGCAGGGAATATCTGAAGTTTGGCCTATTATTACTGTGTTTTCATTCACTTCATTGGAAGCTCAGATTGTATTTGCTCTACAGTGAAGATCCAAGGGAACTGGAATGGAAGCAAGAAGAGTAAGGCTTTGTTCCTACACCAACAAACCTGTGGCCGGGTGATTTTGAACAGCTGCCCACAGGCATGTATCCACTGCCATTTAACTGAAGAAGAAAGGTGTATATAAATGGCTCTGATCACTGCTACAGACAAACAAAACCAAGAGACTACCAATGGTCATGCATGTTGGATATTTAAGACATCTAACTCCCAAGCTGAATCAGAGGGAGTTGAGAACCTTGATGTCTTTAAAAAATCCAAAGTGATTTATAGAGATGGGACAGTTGGACAAGGAAATAAACATGTGTCTCCTGCATCTCAGTCCAGTGTCCTGCTGATTAGTAGCACTTAATAGACTGGGTCTGGTGTAGAAACATCCTACTCAGGCTAAGGTGACAGAGCCTAAAATTAAGTGGTTTGCTTTTCTGAACTATCCACAGACCCCTGTACCCATGGGTGGTTCAGAAGCATCCCAGGAGCACTTTATTCTGGGGAGGGTCAGTGCATCCCTACTCTAGCATTAAAAATCAGCCTCAGAGTCCTGGTAACCCACAAAGGGGGATTCTGGCATGGAGGAAGCCTAAGTGCTTGTCCATTATCTCTACCTTAGCTATCTGCTGAGTGGCTCACCTTTGTGAGCATGGCAAGAAGGAAGCAGCATTCATTTAGCTAGCTGCCATCCACAACCACTAACAGCAAGTGCTGCTAATGCTGGGGACATCTGCTGTGCTGATTGCTGAACCCACCTACCTGCAGCAGCAAGAGCCAGTGAGACTAAAGGAGGCCCTTATTCCCACGTCTGACTGTAGTTAAGAGCAAACATATTCTGTACATATACCTTACAACTGATCTTCACCCTCCACCCTGGATCCAGACCTTTGATGGCTGCTTTTTACTGACCACATAGCAAAGATTTTTTATTTTTTTTTTTCCACAGAGTAGCTAACAAGAGCAGGAGGCACTCGGCTGCATGAGAGGCAAAGCTTACTTCTGGCATAGCTTTCCAACACCCTTGTTCCCACCCTGGCCCATGTGTGCCACCCCTTCCTACCTGTCGTCCTTCCAGCTCAATCTGGAAGTTTTTTGCTGACTCCTGGGTCACCCGCCCTCCAAAGTCCAGCTGGTAGACTTGCGTTGCCTCATTCCACAGCGGCTGCTTGTTGGCCATCACGTACACAAAGCCCTGGCTCCCCAATCTCCCATCCTCCTTCTCGCTGGCCTTTCGGCACTTGAATTCATCCAGTTCACTGGCTGTCCTTAAACTCCTTTTGGTTTTCCAACCCTTTTTGCTGCCCTGGCTCTGGTTCATCAGTTCATCTCCACTGATAAAAAGCTCTGGCTCACTCTCTGAACTGTCCTGAAACTCATTTGTCTTGTTTAGCTTCTTGGACTTCAGCTGGTCTTTCTGGCTCTTGACCTTCTTCTTCTCCCTTCCCAGCCGAGGACTGGATATTAGTGAATTAAAGTCAGTCAGCGTCCTTGCCTCCTTTTTGACCTTGCCCTCAGTGATAGCCTGCACGTTTCCTTCCTCAGCTCGGCTGTCCAGGCGCTTCCGGCTCTTCTTGCCGAATTTGTCTGTCCTTTGAGGAACAGGGCTTTCTGTTAAGGAGAGCACCTCCTGGAACGTGTCTGCTGTTTCCACCATTACCTCTGTGCCCACGTGGCCCTGTAGCTCTGCTGGCGGGGGAGACATCACTGGCTTCTCCACCACGAGGAGTGGCTTGGGGGGCAAGGTGCCTTGGGGGTTCTGTATGGGTGGGCAGGCGCTGTAGGAGCTCCATGGGTGCAAGGCTATCGGTGGCAGTGGTAAACTAGAGCAGGTGCTACTTCCTGGGTACATGGGTGGCAAAGGGCAGTAGGAGAGGTTGGATGGATAACCTGGCTGAAGCATAACTGTGGGCTCCTGCTGTGCAAACTGTGTTGGGGCCAAAGCTTCTTTGGGGGAGCAGGGGGGCTGCATTCCCTGAAGGGGAGGGGCACTGTAGCTTCCTG
>VWZY01010289.1:659084-679414 GCA_013399075.1 Chloroceryle aenea
AGTGGGACTGGTTGGAGACTTGGGGGAAACAAATGGCACTCGAGCCATATCCAGATGTTGAGCTTGACCAATGATGAGAGGAGTAGGTTTTAGAGGGTTGGGCATAGAGCTCTGAGATGTCCTTTCCTGTGGGACCCATATCTCTTCACTCCCTAGAGGGTCCCACTGGTATGGTGGTGGCCGTTTTACACTGAGGGCAGCCTCTGTCAAGGACACGGGTACATGCCGTATTGATTTCTCTACTGGGCAGTGCTGAGAAAGGGCCTCATCCTCTGTGAAGGCAGAGTTGATGTAATCTGCTCGTTCACGGGAATTGTCAGGCGGGCTCAGCAAGCTGTAGGAGGACTGGGAGGCCAGAGGCGAAGTACTGACAGAGTGAGCAATGACAGAGTTGTGCTGGGAGCCGCTCCCCGTGCTCAGATCAGGTCTCATGCCACCTATACTTGAAGTGCTGCTACTAGCATTGGCAGTAGTGATGTTGCCCACACCACCAGTGCTCGCATTGCTGCTGCTGCCACTGCCACTGCTGCTGCACTGGCTGCAGGTGTACAAGGCAGTGGGTACTCTCTGCTGGTACTGCGCCGTCACAACGCTGCTCTTGGCTTTTGGGGGAAGTTGCAAAGTGGCTCTCTGACCATCCACCAGCTGAGCCATTTTCAGGGCTGCCTCTCTGCTGTTCCTCCGAAGAGTTGCATGGATGATACTGCTGTCCAGCCTCTGTGCAATGCTCCTTCCCTGGGACAGCTGGCTGGCAATGTCAGGGTAGGGTGGTGGGTCCCCAGTTGGGATGGAGTAACGGGGGACTGTGAGCCNGTCCAGCTGCACGTTCTGGTTGGCCAGCAGCGACTGGACCAGGCCAATGCTCTGCGTGGGCGACATGGCCTGCGCCGAGCTGTGGATGGGTGCGATGGGGATGTTGACGGTGCACGGCGGGCTGCTGGCAGGGGCACCGGGGGCGCCGGGCACTGCAACGAACAACAGGGTGTGTCACCTGCCGCCCCGGTCTCCTCTGACCCCGCGTCCCCTCCCTCGCACGCGATGGCAGTGGTGAGGCCTATGCCACGGGGCTACCCCAGCCCTGGGGCCCAGAGAGGTGAGGGGCTGTGAGCCTGTGCTGGCTGCAGTGGTTTGGCAAACAGCTGGGAAATGGGCAGTAAACCAGGCACTTTTAATGAAGAGGTGTTTCACGTATTTGGGGGTTCAGTGCATGTGGAAGACGTGTGGGTCACTAAAAAAAGTTTAATAGGAAAATTTCATGGCAGCATTGAAAGAAAATTCATGAAGCAGGGAAAAGTTGTTGCTTAAAGCTAATTAGAAGAAAATACACTGCATGTCTTTTGTACTATGCCTTTGACTTTTTAATCTACCTGTTACCACTGTGTACTTACTTAAGTGCTCTGTTGCATTTTGATGGAGTGCTATCAGCTCCCAGAATCAATGGATCAGACCTTGGTTTGAACAAGTAAGCCAGCCTGTCTTCACTGATTCTCATTTTAATAGCCTGTGGTCAACTTTAAAGTAACTTCTTGGGAGCGATGATTCAGAGGTAAAGTCTAAACTATGATTGCCATGGACTTTCATAGAGCAAGGAGTTTAGCTAATGGGTCTGAATTATCATTCACTTATCGGCCAATTTTAACTAGTCCAACTCAAAAATCAACAAAAGTTTTGCTGAATTAGGACTCACTAGTTTTTAGGGAAGTATTTTGATAATAAATATACCAACAAAAAACAGAAAGGAAAATCCACTTACAGACCTGTGGTTCCTGCCACCTCTTCTTTGCCCCTAATACTAGGACCACTAACATGGACTTCTGACTTCTTCTAGGGCTCCTGCTTCCTGATAGTGAGGCACAAAGTCCCTGATGGCCCAGACTGATTCCCTCTAGTGCAAGTCGCATGTCACTGTGTCATGCTGAACCAAGCTTCAGGAGCAAGATTAAATGAAACTCCTCAAGCTTGCCCTGATGTGACAGCAGTTATAAGTTTTGACTTGGATGTTTGCTGACATCGAGCAAAGAAAAAAAAGAAGTGAAGGAAAGAAAAAGAAAGTTGAAGACCTGCACTGTATAGTACCTAGTATAACGTCCCCAGACTCAATGAGTTTAGGAAAACTGGAGTATACAGACAACGGTTGGGAAAAGGGAAGTATTATTATGTCTTAAGTACAGTGGGTTAAAAAGCAACCAGTAATACAAAAAGAAGGAATATGAGACAAGAGAGAAATATTATGGAATGAAATACAGAGAAAATTTAAAAGGAAAAGATGTGAGAAAATAGATGGCAAGCCAAGAAGATTCAAGAAGTGGGTACTATAGTCAGGGCACATTCAGACAGCAACGTTTGGACAGACTGCAGCCAGAAATGTGAAAAGAATCAAATGTATATAGGAAACTTTTCACACATGTGGTGATGGTGGTGAATAAGGGAAAGTGAGGCAAGAAGCAGTTCTGAGGATTTTAAGCAGCAGCAGCATGGAGCTTGCTTAATTGCTTGCAATCCCTTTTGCAAAAAGTGGTGAGAATGATTCCAACAGGAACTACCACTGAAAAGTTGGGAGCGAGGCAGGGAAATGAGGACAGTGAAATCAAGCAGAGGTGAAGAAGCCAAGAAGGAACAAAATATAATAATGAGGGTAAACAGTAAATACTATATTAAAACCCTCAAGAATCTTGCAGATTCTTTATTTGTCTTCCTGTATTAAAAACATAGAAAATGGTGAGTTGCAGCAGCAGGTTTTATGGGAGGAAAGAGACTAGAGACTAATACCCAGGATGCTAGTGTCATAGCCAGGATCATTTAAGTGTGCCAAATTCTGTGGAGACCTCTGATTTGCAAGACCAGATCAGACAAGAGATCCATTAGTTAGGACTTCAGCTGCTGCCCAGTTACTAAATAATTTGTAATTAAAATTCTAGTCAACTACCTAATTTCAATAGCATTTTTATCATCATCAGTCACAAATGTGGTAGGTGTAAAGACAGGTCTGTGTCTGTGCTGGTAAATGTTTATGGTAATTGTGTTCATTCTTTTAGAAGAAGACCAACAGCTTAACTGACCCTTAAACAGAGTGGTTCTGTGTTTGACTGGCCATGCTTTCCTCCTGATGCCTGCAGGTTAGCAATTTATCTGCCTGAGCTTGAGGTTTAATCTTTAGCTTGGCTTGAGCAACCCTGTCATGGGTATTAAGTGCCTTATCAAACAAAATTTCATTTGTTGTGGTGCTGCTCAATATCCCAAAGTGTTTAAATCCAATTGTTGGGTTTTTTTCATTTCTCCAATAGATTTTAACTTGTTTGCATAATTTGTAAGTTAAATCAATTCACTGTCCATTTTCCTGGCCAAATTTTTAATGACTACATAAAAAACCCCTGTCTAACTTAGATTACCTCACTGTGAACATTCCACTGGTCAAGAACAGCTTTCTACTATGTTTGTTTCTTTTGATCATGTAATCATAACTGACACTGCAATATTTTTTCNGTTGATGTAATCTGCTCGTTCACGGGAATTGTCAGGCGGGCTCAGCAAGCTGTAGGAGGACTGGGAGGCCAGAGGCGAAGTACTGACAGAGTGAGCAATGACAGAGTTGTGCTGGGAGCCGCTCCCCGTGCTCAGATCAGGTCTCATGCCACCTATACTTGAAGTGCTGCTACTAGCATTGGCAGTAGTGATGTTGCCCACACCACCAGTGCTCGCATTGCTGCTGCTGCCACTGCCACTGCTGCTGCACTGGCTGCAGGTGTACAAGGCAGTGGGTACTCTCTGCTGGTACTGCGCCGTCACAACGCTGCTCTTGGCTTTTGGGGGAAGTTGCAAAGTGGCTCTCTGACCATCCACCAGCTGAGCCATTTTCAGGGCTGCCTCTCTGCTGTTCCTCCGAAGAGTTGCATGGATGATACTGCTGTCCAGCCTCTGTGCAATGCTCCTTCCCTGGGACAGCTGGCTGGCAATGTCAGGGTAGGGTGGTGGGTCCCCAGTTGGGATGGAGTAACGGGGGACTGTGAGCCGGTTTAGGGTGGCACTGGCACAGGGCTGCTGCATCTTCTTCTCAGCAGCGGTGNCCATTAGTATACGGCTCTATTTTCATCTGTATGCAGGCTGTAAGAAAGGGTATCCCCCCCAAATGCTTTTGAAGATTTAAGCAGTCTCCATTTGCTAAGTCAGAAATGAATTTTCAAAAGAAACTAGAAGGAAGAAAGTGGACAAGAGGAGGAAGGCTGTTATGGAGGACAGAGTAGTATGATTTTTTTACTAGCCTACTCAAATAGCTGTAACAAAACTCGCTAACAATTTTCCCTGTATTTATGTGCTGTTCACCTACGTACAATTCTGAGCACCATTTCAGCTCTTTTAATAATATAAAAGGAATTGATATTGCAGATCTAATCCCATTTTCAGGAAGCAATACAGAAACTTTATATTAACTTTTTATTTTCTATTTAATTTTTGTATTACTTTCTGTCAGCTTGGACAATGTTTCAGAACAGAAAACGTTGAGTGCTTCCCACACATAATATATATATAATCATCAATGTCTCTATTATTTTCTTCAGATCCTACAGGTGAATATCATGTAGATATATATTAGGCAAGCAAAGCCCCAAATCATAAAAGAATGGGCTTCATTTTAAGCACACAAGTATTTCTTCAGAAGTCCAGAGGACTACTCTGATGCTTGGGTGAGATACAAGCTTTTAGTGCTTTCAACATTCAAAACCTTGCTCTAAAATAGGGGGAGAATTTCCATTTATTTCACAGAATCACAAAATGTTAAGGGTTGGAAGGGACCTTGAGAGATCATCTAGTCCAAACTCCCTGTCAGAGCAGGATCACCTAGATCAGGTCACACAGGAACGTGTCCAGGCAGGTTTTAAATGTCTCCAGAGAAGGAGACTCCACAACCCCTCTGGGCACCCTGTTCCACTGCTCTGTCACCCTCACCATGAAAAACTTTATCCTTAAATTTCTTTGGAATCTCCTACGCTCCGGTTTGCTCCCATTGCCCCTTGTCCTGTCATTGGACATAAGAGAGAAGAGCCTGGCTCTGTCTTCCTGACACTTGACTTTTACATATTTATAAACATTAATGAGGTCACCCCTCAGTCTCCTCTTCTCCAAGATAGAGACCCAGCTCCCTCAGCCTTTCCTCTTAAGGGAGATGCTCCACTCCCTTAATCATTTTTGTGGCTCTGGGCTGGACTCTTTTGAGCAGTTCCCTGTCTTTCTTGAACTGAGGGGCCCAGAACTGGACACAATATTCCAGATGCAGCCTCACCAGGGCAGAGCAGATGGGGAGGAGAACCTCTCTTGACCTACTAACCACACCCCTTCTAATACACCCCAGGATGCCGTTGGCCTTCTTGGCCACAAGGGCACATTGCTGGCTCATGGTCATCCTGCTCTCCACCAGAACCCCCAGGTCTCTTTCCCCTGTGCTGCACTCTAATAGGTCAGT
Source organism: Chloroceryle aenea (assembly GCA_013399075.1). Taxonomy (NCBI): domain Eukaryota; kingdom Metazoa; phylum Chordata; class Aves; order Coraciiformes; family Cerylidae; genus Chloroceryle; species Chloroceryle aenea. The sequence goes on from VWZY01010289.1 coordinate 664,543, forward strand.
CCCCAACCTGTGCTGGTACCTGGGGTTATTCTTCCCCAGATGCAAGACTCTACAGTTGTCCTTGTTATACTTCATTAGATTTCTCCCTGCCCAGCTCTCCAGCCTGTCTAGGTCTCTTTGAATGGAAGCACAGCCTTCTGGTGTGTCAGCCACTCCTCCCAGCTTTGTGTCATCAGCAATCTTGCTGACGGTGTACTCTGTGGCCTCATCCAGGTCATTGATGAATATGTTCAACAGTACTGGTCCCAGTACCAACCCCTGAGGGGCTCCACTAGATACATGCCTCCAACTAGACCCTACCCCACTGACCACAACTCTCTTGACTTCTTTCCTTCAAACAGTTAACAATCCACCTCACTACCTGATTGTCCACACCACACTTTCTCAGTTTAGCTTTGAGGATGCTGTAGGTGATGGTGTCAAATGCTTTACTGAAATCCAGATAAACTACACCCACTGCACTACCATCATCTGTCCACCTGGTGACATCTTCACAGAAGGCTATCAGGTTGGTCAAACATGACTTCCCCTTTGTAAAACCATGTCGACTGCTCCTGATGACCCTCTTATCCTTGATATGCCTGAAGACAGCACCAAGAATGAGCTGCTCCATCACCTTTGCAGGGATAGAGGTGAGGCTGACTGATCTGTAGTTACTCGGGTCCTCCTTCTTGCCCTTTTTGAAGACTGGAGTGACATTTGCTTTCCTCCAGTCCTCAGGCAGCTCTCCTCTTCTCCATGACGTACTAAAGATGATGGAGAGTGGTCTAGCAATGACTTCCACCATCTCCCTCAGCACCTGCAGATGCATCCCATCGGTACCCATGGATTTATGTACATTCAGATTACTCAACTGATCCTTAACCCAGTCCTCATCAACTAAGCAAAACTCATCTTTTATCCTGACTTCCTCTGGGACCTTAGGGGTCTGGGGCTCCTGAGGACAGTCACCAGTAGTATAGACAGAGGTAAAGAAGGCATTCATCAGTGGGTCTACACTGCCTCTAGGGTTAGTTTTATCTGTAATGCATTTGAAGAAGCCTTTTTTGTTGTCCTTGACCTCCCTCGCTAGGTTTAACTCCAAGGAGGCTTTAGCTTTCCTAGTTGCCTCCCTACATTGTCTGACAACAGTCTTATATTCGCCCCAAGTGGCCATCGCCTCCTTCCAGGATCTATCTCCTTTTCCACTTCAGTTTTCCTGTCAGTTCCCTGCCTAACCATGCAGGTCTCCTGGCCCCCTTTCTTGATTTCCTACCCACTGGGATGCTCTGATCCTGAGCTTTGAAAAAGTGGTCCTTAAAAACAGTCCAACTGTCTTGATCCCCTTTACCTTCTAGTACCCCATCCCATGGGATTCCTCCTAGGAGTTTCTTGAAAAGGTCAAAGTTGGCCCTGCTGCAGTCCAAGGGTTGTGATCCTGCTTGGTGTCTTGTTCCTACCACACAATATTCTGAACTCCATCTCATGGTCACTGCAGCCGAGGCTGCCCCCAACCTTCACCACTTCAACCAGACCCTGCTTGTTAGCTAGTGTAAGACCAGTATTGTTCCTCTCCTAGTTGGCTCATCCACCATTTGCATCAAGAAGTTATTATCCACGCATTGGAGGAACCTCCTGGACTGACTCTAACACAAGCCTTTAATTGTTTTGCCGTGCTCACACTCCCTCCTCCTTAAAGAGTACCAGCATGATGGCCACTCCTGTACTTCCAAAAACCTATCTCCTGGCAACAGGAATCCCTCACTGATGTGAGCATTCTGATGATGTATTAATACCTCTTGTCTATTATTTGTTAATTTTATTGGCATGATGATTTTTTAAATTTGTGATTGGAGGAGGTCCTGAGTACTTCCAGTCCTTTTACCTGCCATGTTCTCATCGCTTGCACACGAGCCTTCCCTGCACTGCTTGAATGTTCTGCTTCCTTACATCTCAGTGAAAGGAGAAATTCTTTCTGATCCTCCTTGTTTATAGACTACTTCACTATTTTAGACCCTCTGTAAGACCTGGTATTGATAAAAATCCAAACAGGCATTTATCACTTGTCAAATGGTGGTTGAGTTTTATGGGAATCTGCCCTCCAACCCAAGCTCCTATCAGCAGGCCATGCTTTGCTGCCACCAGATCACAGGAACAACCTTTTTTGGGCTTCCAACACATTACAATTCTGTCCTGCAAAGATGCAGAAGGCAAGGCTTGGCTTTACAGAGAATTCTTAGCGAACTGAACAGAATATGATTCATTTTCTGATGAACTTGAAATTTAGCAGCTCTATAAGGATTATATTTTCATATATTTTGGAAAACAATGTCCATAATACATATTAGACTTATTCTAATTCAATTCTATAGGATGCTATCAGACTAAGGGATTTTGATTTGTGTGTTTACCAGAGGGGCTAGTGACCTAAATGATCTGTCTTCCATCCAGCTTGGCCCATAATGTGGCAGACCTCCAGCTCCTCCTTACCTGGCAAATCATCTTCATCTTCACTGAAAACATTTGGATTAAAGACAGGTAGGTTAATGTAATCCACTGAAATCTTCCGCACTTCTGGGAGATATATTGTCATCTGCCTGGGCTGAAGATGCAGCAAACTGGTTTTATATATTACTGGAGAAAGAGTATAATACAAAATAAATAAATAAATATCTGTTACACAAAAGGCATCTAAAACTAAGAAAGAATCCATTCAAAGCCAAGAAAAGGTCTATTTAATGTATTAATAGAAGTGCATGTATGGGCCATTCTTAGCCAAGTTACTATGTAACACATAGCATAAACAGGATAAAAGAGATTGGTACTTTCAGCTATTTCTCTTTAGACAGAAGCAGCATCTCTGTAGTTAACTGATCTGTAGAAATAACCGATTACTTCATCTTGTATTCACATCTATTTTTAGGGAATGAAATAGTCTTTCCATTCTACTCTTCACCACAGGATGTTGATGATTTACACAAACCTAGGGGAGAACTGGAAAACTTTCAGGAAGGAAAACTGTTGAGGGTTACTACATACAAAGAAACCCCTCTTGGCTCAGAAAGTCCCTGAGACCCAAACCATTGGAGTCTGGGAGAACATTTGAAGGAAGTATTACTATACATGTATATCCCTCACTACCTATCTGTCACTGACAATTAGAATTGGTCTGACCCAGTAGGGTCATTCTTATGTCATCTTTTGACAATCATTGCAAATGCAGATGTCAGAAAATCAAAACTTACTTGGAAAAAAGAAGTGTCTGGAACAAACTGAGGGTTTCCATAACACTTCATTAAGTAGAAGGTGCCACTGCCCTGTGGTAGCCCGAGTTGTCCCCAGGATGACAACATCCTGAGAGGACAACCTTTGCCTGGAGGCTGGGCCAGAGAAGGTCCTCTCCCCAGTAGCTGGGACTCTATGTCTTGTTTGATAATAGACATTATAGCCACAAAAGATATATATTTAATTCTGCATCCAGGGCATCATTATGTAGGCCTGAGCTAACTGTATAATGCAAGTTTTCCAAAGAGCTCATAAAACTCCCATACTGGATTTAATATTTCAGTTTAGAGCTCAGTTCTGCTCAGTGCTACCCTATCTTTTTACTTTGCCTTCTTCCTTTCAACAGGACTACCTACACAGAATTGGCCTACTCAGAAAAAGGTCAAGACTGTACAACTACTACTACTAATGAAGACTACCAAATTACTGATGCTCCAGCAAGAGAACCACATGATAAGGCTATGCACTGACTTGAGGAATCTTGAGCATGATGCTGTAAGAGCTTTTTAAATATTATTTTGTTATAATTAGTAGCTAAATGACTATAAAAATCTGACTTAAAAATATTCCTATTACAGTAACTTAAACCCTATGATTTTTGTAGTCTTCTTGCAAAAGTTTTCTTTGTTTGGTTTTATTCAAACAAGTTGTAAAAGGAAAGGTCTGGGCTTGACTGTTAATTAATCTCTTTTATTACAACTGAGACTTTTAACATTTTGTTGATCATCTCCTTATTGTATTTATAGATTTTAATCTTTTAGTTACAGTGAATTTTGTAAAATCTAATTCCTTCTGTCCACAGAAAATAGGTTGTTTATTAAAGAAGCCTTTTGATCACTTAAAAACAATCACATGGTGTAAGTTTGTTGTTTCTTAGGAGTTTGACATAAAAAAAAATAAAAAATCAATAGTGTTCACTTTTACCTGCACCAAGGTTAGTCGGTAGGAAAGCAGCCAAACCCACAATTTTAAATTTGGTTCCCCAGATATTAGATGTGACCTGAGCAAGGTAGTTGTGCTGCAAAGCAAAAAACAAGATCATTTTCACCTAATAAAATCTGTATCAAGCTCTAATGCAGAGCCATCAAGCTAATGCAAGTGATAATACAATTTCAGCTTCCCTTTGTTTTTATTTTATAGAAACAGCCTAATGTGCCTATGTAGCAACTGTTATAGCCAGTCATTAAAAAGTATCATTCTGATATCTGAACACCATCAGAAATGAGGTACACAACAGCCACACAGGCTCATTAAAGCTGTTGAAGAGCTGAAGAACAGGATGACTGCTTAGTGAGAATTCAGACACTTGCTTCTCCAGAGCAACAGGAGCGTGGCTATTCTGTATTTTGGAAAGTAATACACCCTGCCCTTTGGCTCTATGCTTACCAATCACTTTATAGAACAATAAATGAGACAGAAATTAATTACTCATAACAACAAACATATTTTTCCTGGACCTTCCAAAGCAGTTTTCCAAACCACTGCTTCCATGGTGATCAAATTGTGGGTCTGGAAGGCCAAGAGATGTTGCCAAAGGCCAAGTGTTACACTGCCAATACCAGGTGCAGTATCTAGGACTGGTCTCCTGTCCCATTCAAAGGACTCTCCAACAGCTACGTAAGTGATCTGGAGTGTTTCAATATAAAAGAAAAAGTGGAATGACAGAGCAGAAAAAAATTGAAATGATACAAACCAAAATCAAAAGAACTCAGGCTGGTAGTATTAAATATGTAACCTAGACAGTTCTACAGCCTGCTAAGTTTCATTTACCCACAGGACATTAACACCATGACCAGCACAAAATGTTATTTCTTTGCCTTCCTTCCAATTATGGCTGTTCCACGTTAATTATGAAACAGAGAACATGTGGCCCTCTGGCATTTCCTTATCTCTGCAATCCCTAACAAAGCAGAGAACTACAGTGGCTTTAAGACAGCTTTGAGAAACTGATGAAGCATTTTCACATACGCTTTTAAACAGCCAACAACATCACCTAAAATAAAAACTCTCATGTGGATTCACATTGCCAGAAGTCAGTGATGTCAGGATTTATCACAGAACACCCGATACTCCACTGACACATTTGAAAGGTAACATTGAACTGGAAGATGCAATTCCCTAGTTGTTCCATCTAGTTACTGTAATTAGATGAAAATTTTTTGTTGATGATTATTGTGATCTGTATCGCAATGTGCTGCCTCAAGAAAGAGATGCATTTGGACTCAGGTCTGGTAACTGTTCATAATACCTGAGTAATATCTTCTAAAGGAAACTCTCTTCGGGTTAGGCTTGGTGAACCAATAGAAGGTTTCCTTATCGGTAACCTTGGTGATCTTGATATCTCCTGTGCAGCTCGTGACATCTTTGGAGATTTGCGAGCTTCTATATTGATTCTGCAAATAAACCAATAATTAGAGTCATCAATGGGCATACAAAAATGCACAAAATATCTTTTAATGCAAAGATGTAATAAAGAAAACTGGTAATGGTATCCTCTAAGAGACTAATGAAGACTGTAGAGTCTACAGGGTGGAGGGTTATGGGTCAAATATAAACATGTGTAAGGCCTGACACACTTGCAGTAACTCTGACCAGAAGCCTTCTGATTCACTTAACAAAGTTTACAGCAGTTCTGCCAGATACAATATACTCTCCCCTAATCCATAAAAAGGTGAGGGTTGAGTTATTCCAGCTACGCAGACTTTGAGCAAATGGAAACACGACACCCCAGCTGGCAGATCTCCACATACGGCAAACAAAGGCTCCACAAACTCTGTCACTGCTCTTCCTCTAAGTCAAAAGTTACTCCTACATCTCACTGCACAAACGGTGTCATACACAAGACATCAAGCATCTAAAAAAGCTCACTGGTAGGAAAACTAATGAACAAGTTACATTTCAAAAGTAGGGTCTTAGAAAAGAAAGGACAAAGGATAGTTGTTTTTCCTGCACCCTTTCAGTTTTAGGCTGGGGAACTGATGGCTCTATTGTCTGTCAAGTACTGTTAAACTAAAACTTTGGTATTTCACACATTATGTTCACATATAAAGGGATGCATTTGCTTTGCCTCATCTAGAACAAGGTCACAATGCAAGGTCTTTGGAAAAGTGTCAGCTGCAGCTAGTAGGCATCAGGGCTTCCAACCCATTAACATGAAGCTGTCAGAGATGTCAGTGCCTATAAGAAGCATCACAGACATCAGTGAGGCTTTGTGCAGGTGGAGGCTTCTGTCTGTGTACATAATGAATACAATGCAGAGCTGGCAGAAAAGAAACCAGAGGAATAATAAGATTATTTAGCATATTGTCACAGAAGACTCATCAACCCAGGAAGATCTGTTTGTTGAGGTTCCCTTGCAAGGTCACCACAGCAGAATAGCCACCTATGCCAGGGTCTAAGCCACCTATGCATGGAATTAGGAATTTGAAAATACCTCTGAGGAAATAAAGGTTCTAAGTAGACAGGGACACTAAGTACAGAGGAAGTAAAAACACAGATTGTCTGAAGGACAAAATATATCCTATGGTGGCAGTTCACACGTGGCTGAGGTGGGAGAGTTTATAAAATCTTTCATCGAGACTGCTTGAGTAGAAGTGGTGCCTTTCTGTTTCCCATTATCTTTTGCCACAGAAACTTTCCCAAAGTCTCAACACCAGTCTCTGAGATCACTCCAGAACTGCACACTGTAGAGGACTCCACTCCTCCAGAAGACTCCTATCTGCCCAAAGGAGTTTGTTTTTTAGTTTTATGAGGTGAAAATAAAAATAAAAAGAGAATAAAGAAAAAGAAGAAAAAGAAAATAAAAAGAGAGAAGAGAGAATTAAAAAAAAAAAAAAAAAAAAGAGAGAAAAGAAAACCTGGGGAAAAAGAAGAAGAAATACCCCAGAAATTATTACCTGGGGAGTTTGGGTGATTTGCTAGCTCGACTGATTTTAGGAGATTTCTTTGCTGCCCAGTCATCACTCAGTTCGATATCGCTGGAGTCCGAGCAGTTGCAGCTGTCAATCACAGTGGAAATCAAGCTGTTTCCATAGATTTCATCTATCAAGACAGGCCCCAGAAAATATAAGTGCTGCTTCAGAAAACTGATATCAGTTAGAACTATCAGCCATCAGAAGCATAAACCTGATCCTCAGGCAGCAGTTGAGATAAAACTATGCAGAGAAAATTAACCGTTCTTCGTCCTTTTTTAGTGTAAACTCCAAATTTCCAATGGTTCAATCTCAAGTGAACATGATTCAGAGAGGTGAAGAGCATTCAATCAAAACTGAGACTAAAGAATACTTTCTGCTAATTAGCAATCTATTCCCCACTGTTCAAAATACACAAAGGTCCCTTTTGTAATACAGAAGACAGACAGTATGGTATCATTTCAGAAGCTTGAGCCTAGCTCACGCTAATTTTTTTCACATCAGAAAAAAATGTCATATGCCACCTTCCATGTTACATATAAAGCTTTTCTTTAACTCTTGAGGATTTAACATCTAAAGTATTTCTAAATAATATTTTTATACAGAGCAACAAATCAACTCTACCTGCTTTTCCATCTGTTTTAGGATCCATGATGACAAACTCTGGCCGCAACTTGCTGATACGCCGTCCTTTCAAGATAGGCACCAGTCCCCCAAGGTATTCCAAGTACAGAGTATAACATGGGCCACCAACTTCTGGGTCATCTTCTGTCCGTTTCATCGTGCAGTGAAGTCTTTCATTACCAGCTGTTGGGTAGCTGACAAAATCTCTCATATTGTTTGGGTCTGGGATAGGAGGCTTAATTAAATGAAGGAAGCAAAGAAAAAGTTTTCTATAGGTTATTGTGTTTTTTTTTTTCTTCTGTGGTGACTTATTTCCAACACAACCATCTGAATTTGAACCCAGCTCTAATTTGGCAGGTCAAGATCAGCACATGTTACTGCATGAGTTATGCAGGACCCACATGCATGACAAGAGTGACTGTGTATTAGTTAGGTCAAAAGCAGCTGTATATGGAAAACTAAAACTAGTTATGTCAAAAAAGAAGGTTGGACCTGTGGTTAGAGCACTGAATTAGACAACAAACCTGTCTTCAAGTCCTGGCTTTATCACAAACTTCTCTTTTAACTTGGGTAGTGGTCAAGTCTAAGCGTCAGAGTATCTTGTGTTTTGCTGGCCCTTCGAATGAACTTGGCCTCTCAGGTTCCCATTCCCTGGTACATGCTATGCCACTAGGCTACAATGCGGTCAGCTCTGGAAGAAGGTTGTATTTCTTAAATCATGTGAAAGAACATGAGCCGGTTTTGCTGAGGGCCTGTTTGCGTGCAATGTGGAGAAATACAAGCACAAAGCTCAGGGTGGGTTACTTTGCCCTGCTTGCTAGCACACTGCATTAATCCATGAAAAGCTGAGTCCTAAAGCAGCAGCTGGTCTGCTTTTGTCTCGGACAATATAGCCTATATGACACAAACACTACTAATGTATGTAAGTCAACACAGTTTCTTTAAAAATGAAAGTATGGGGGAAAAAAAAAGTATGGGAAAAAAAAAAGGAGCCTTCTAAACCTATCTAGATGGATATGGGTTGAGGAGTGGTTTACAACGTAGTCCTCAAGCTGAAGGGTGAAAAAGAATGTATGCAGGGAAGAGGGTGCCTTGGCAGGTGCTGGAGGCATGGCTGACAACGTAGGTGGGAGTACACAGTTGGGGAAGGGTAAGTAGAGTATAAAGCAGTGCATAGGAAGCTCCAGAAACACCCATGAAAACAGCAGGGGCACATGGCTTCTGGGAACAGTTTCAGCCCCTCAGCTCTGCATCCCCGGTACTGCTCTTCCCCCCAGCACCCCCTCTAGGAGGTGACGGAAGAGTTGTTGGCAATGGTGTGCCCCTGTACTGCCCCTACCCCTCTGATCTCCATCATGGCTCCCAGCCTCGCTACAGACAACTGCTGCCTTCATCCTATCCCACAGAATAACAGAATCATTCAGGCTGGAAAAGACCCTTGGGATCATCGAGTCCAACCATCAGCCCTACTCTACAAAGTTCTCCCCTACACCATATCCCCCAACACCACATCCCATCCCTTCCTTTGCCTTCCCTAACGGCCAAGCAAGAGTCACTGATGAGGAGACGTAGGCATGTTAGAAAGAACTGAGAACCACGGGTCTGTTAAATGCTCTGCATCTTTGGAGATGGAGGAGTTATGGTTACAGCAAAGCATTTATTCTTTAGCAAATGAAATATTTCACAGTTGTACAAATTGCCCTGATTAGCAGTAACCAAATGGAACTGTGCTGAATCATTACTTAATAGACATAATTTGTTCTCATTTAAGCTGGGCCACCACTGATTTCAAATTAGTTATTCTAGCTCTGCATTGTTTTAACAAGGACCTGAAACTGGATCAAGAGAATGCTGCAACACATACACAAAACATAGATAACACAAAAATCTGTGTTTTAATGAAAGGCATTTACCAGCTAACGCTCTGGATTAGGCTGTGATAAGGAGTTTGGAAATCCTGACATGTGACTGAGGGCAAACCCATGAAAGAAAGGGGTTGAGAAGATGGTTCTGCTAGTGGTACAGAAAAAGGCATAATACCTGGCTCAGTTTTTCATAGGACCGTTGGAAGACTAAGGTTAGCAGAACTCACTGTCAGGAGAAATATTTGGGCGGCCACGGGTCCTAAGTATAACTTTCCTGGCAATATAAGGATTCATGCTAACATGTAGGGAGGCAACAGTTTTACCACTGTGAGTCTCTCCTATTACCACGACACAGTATTATCATCAGCATGAGCTTCTTCAGAAGTCCTTGTGAGTCACCAGAATATTTTATCCTTGGGGATGTCTTTGGAAAGGCCATCCCCATGGGATAATGAAGATCAGTGTGTGTGAGCTTTCTTTTCAGATTTTAATACGCACCAAACAAATCTGGTCTGTTGAAGATGACAGGAATGATTCTTAATCAAGCTTTAAAAATTATAATTATGAAAATTATAATATCTTATAATTTAGCCATTGTCACTTAGGAGCACCATGGAATGGTGGGTGGTAGGAAATCAAGCAACCCTTCCTCCTTCCTCACACACACATGCTTCTTTCCTTTTACCTTGATTGTTGGTATAAAGGCAGTGGTGAGGTACGAGCAGAGCCGAGGGGGCAGGGTCAGTTTGCTGATATCCTTGTCATCCCGCAGACAGCTAGCGATGGTCTGCTGGCACAGCAGCTGCAGACTGGACACCCTGTGCTCGACTCTGACAACATATAATGCAGGTCCGGAAGCCATCAGCAGGCGCGAATCCCTGTGACCCCAACAGATTGAGATGATGGGGCGCTGAATGGAGAGGAAAAGGATACAAATTTAAAAGAGCCCATACCGCCCCCAAGACAGTTGCACAGCAAGTGATCACATGAATTCAGCGTCAATCATGTTACCCCAAGTCTTCCAGAAACTTAGAAGTGCATGCTACTGCCCACAAAAAAGGAGAAGAAAGTGAATATCTGAAATTATCAGTAACAGTGGTCAATGTTTATACAGTGCTTTTTACTTACCAGACTTAAAGCTCTTCACACAAGGAACTATCAAATTCATTACCTAGATAGGATAAGTGACTTTAAAGTCATAGAGTGTTAAAACCCAGGATCTTTTGATGACCTATCCAGATGATTTTTTCAGTCATCTTATTAATCCTTATCCATTGGTAACAGCTCATATTTTAAAACTAAAAAGTTAAATTATATGCCCAGAGACACTTAGTAAACTAGTGGACAAGACCCAGTCGGCTTTCTTGTCTTGCACTTGAGTCTTCTGTTTCAGTGTCTACCTCCAGAGGAAGTGAACTGTTAAAGAGCACCAGGAACAAAAGAGAGAATGGCCTTTTGTCTTCTGGTTGTCTATACTCAGAAATGCCTCAGTTCATGATGGTAAACCCAGAAAGAGTCATCGGTGACTGGTACTAAATAGCAGAATATGGAGCAGAATAACAACAAACAACTCAAATGCTCCTTTGGACATGGCTCCCTGCTGCATGATCACTGAGGGTTCACTTGAGAAGATCTTCTCTACTATATCATCTTATCCTAGACCTAAATTTCACAGAAAATACTGGTTTTAAAGTGAGAAGAATGAAGAGCCTTCATTTTCATTTCATCTAGGCACCACCACACATACACGCACTTTAATGGAGCCACAAACCTCCAGGCTGAGTGATATACAAATACAAAGCAGCAACAAGTGAAGCTTGTGATTTTCACAGTAATTGCTACAGGCATTTTGTACTGGGGAGCTTCAAAAGAATTGAGAAATCCTTTGTGTACCACCAATAATTATTACATGACTTGTCATAACCATAATCTGGGGGACAGAGTATTAAATTTTATGAGAGGTCACATAAAGTATTTACTGATTGTTATTTTCATGATTTGAGAGTGTGGCTCAGCCCTCGTACTCTGGCAATAATGAGAGAGTTCAAGCTGCTTGCAAAATAAATGCAATTGAAAAGACACTGACACAAGTTAGGTACCTGTCACATCTACTATATGACAGTCTCAGAAAGGCACCAGCAGAAGTGACCCTGATTTCCTCAAGGGCTGAAACCCAGCATGGGCAGAACGGACTGTTAATGTAGGATCCAAACTGCATCCTTCTGTTCACTTTGCATCAACCAAAGCTCACCTATAAATACGGCGAAGGAAGAAACAAGTCTGTGACTTAGCACACAAATGTTTATTTAATGGACAGAGTTTAATGCCAGAAGGAAAGTGTAATATCCCAGCTGTCATAACCCAATACAGCACACCCAGACAGCCCTGCCATGATGTCTAGCACTGCAGCTATCATAACCCAGTATAACACGCCCAGATAGGTCTCTGTTCATCCAAACAGAGCCAAACGAAACTGCTGCTCTCATCAGATTACGGCAGCATGCAGAGATCGGCAGAGATGCAGACAGCACCTTTGCAATCTTAAACAAAGTCCCAAGAAAGAGTTTTCTCAGAAGCCTTGAAATGCTGGGTGGGACCTCTGGTAACACAGCACTGTGGAGCTGAGGAAGAGTAGAAAGTGTGAAGTCAAAAGTGCCTCATTGAACAGTTTCCCAACAGGCAACCGTAGTTCAGACATCTAAACGCCTGAATGCATTATTCCCCTGTACTCTGTTTTTGTATCTTTATGTAAACAATATGTGAGTGGGTGAATGTTTCAATACACACACAGACAATACCTGTGAGAGCTGTACTGTTTGTAAATCACATTTCTACTCCTACATTTTTACATTTAATCTCTCCACACACCTCATATGTTTTAGTATTCATATTTTCAATCTCATCAAAGAACACTTGTACCATGCTGGTTTGTCCTTCCTTACTGATTCACCAGACATGCCTTGCCTTCCTTTTCCATGGAGTGGTCAGTCCCCCAATTCTCCTGAAGCCCAATATCCAGCAACACTTCATTTACAGTGGTGGGCTAAGATTTAAGATGAGGTTCAGGAAAAAATAGCCTATTATTACAGGCTGGGAGAAACAAAAGATCACCCAAATGCCAGATCTGACCTGACCTTTAAACATATTGTACCAATAATATTTTTTAATAACTATGCTTCCCACTCATTCCCTTGAAGAACAAGGGTTATGAATCACTTACTGCAGCAAGTCAGTTATGAGCTGGCTACAGCTTTCCTTCCAAACTCTGCTGAGAAAAAACACAGAATCAAACAATCTTTGGAGTTGGAAGGGAGCTCTACAGATCTAGTTCAGTCTCTCCAAACACCTCCTTCCGTCCCTCCCCACCTCCAGGAGGTTTGTCTAGAGCACTTTATACAGGATTGCATTGAACTCCAAAGTCCAATGCAAAGGTACCACTCCTCAGAAAGTATCCGCTTATTTGCATTGTTGTAGAAAAACGGAAGGAAAAATGTTGATGCCCATACTGTACCTCTTAGAAAATTAACAAGCAGATTCTAGCATAGAAGAATTTTATTTTCCACGGTTTCACAATTGCTTTTTCCTTCTAGAAACAAGGACAAGCAGCTACCAATACAACAACTAACAATAACTTCAAATCTCCCTTTGCATATGCAAACTGTAAATACCTGAATGAATTCCAGGGTTTAAATACAAACATACAGGGAAAAAAAAATCCTGGAAAAACCTTGAACTGCAACAAATAGATAGGATTCAGCTCTATGAGAAATTTGTATTAGAAATAATTGTCTAAAGGATAAAAAAGACATGTTTTACCAGGAGAAATAGTGACTTAAAATGCCTCTCTAAAAACAGCCACCAAAGAGGTCTTTTGCCATTTTTTTCAGAGTGGGCTCAAACATCAGCTACATCTAATCAAATCTGTACCCCTAGCTGGGATGTCAGTAGAAAAACACAAAGGAATGGATATTCCTGCTCAAGCTCTGCGGTTGCTTCTTATAAGTCACTCATCTATCTCTCTTACAGGAGAGAACATAGTTTATATATCTTTCATCACTTATATGCAGTTCAGTCAGTGAAAACACTGTTCAAGCTGATTCTTGCTGCCCGTCGAGCTCAGAAATCCTGAGCCACGGGGCCTGCCTGCTGCTTACACTAATCCCTTGTCTGCTGGCACTGGGAGTCCCACTGGTAATGAAATAAAAATGGTATTCCAAGGCAGAAAGCCCAGCAACAAGCGGGAAAAAGAACCAAACTGCAAAAAAGTATCAAGTGAATGGGATGTGTAAGTAAAACTCTGGCCCGCGTTGCCTGCTTGCTCTCATTTTAGACTTCTGATGTGGAGACACACATTTTTCCTTCTGCTTTTCTCATAGAAAAGCTGGAAGGTGCAGAGGCTGCAAGTGCCCACTCAGCTCTTGTGAATTGTATGTGCACGTCTCTGGACTGCCACAGCATTCATGGATGGCAGCTGGAAAGTACCGTAACTGCTTCATTCTTTTGTTCTCCTTATTTACAGCGGGGACAATATTAACTAGTAAGAATTGATGGTGATAAAAGCAATGAAGACTATGATGTGGTCAGAAATCACACTGCTGTGTGTGGCCTTGTATGATTTTTCAGAAAGCAAACTCTGATTTGATTTGCAGATGTTTCTTATATCCTCTCTGTTCCTGCAGTAATATTTTTTCTTTTTTTATGACTTCAATACAATGATGAGATTCCATTTTAGCAGAATGAGTCTTTGCTTAGACAAGCATCTCCATTTTCCAGTCCTCTTCGTGATCCATTTCTGCAGCCAACTGAGATGATCTTACAGCCTATTTGGCCTGCTCAGTGGATGAGGGAAAAGCTGCTGTTTGCCTAGATTTTAGTAAAGCCTTTGACACCATTTCCCACAGTATTCTCCCAGAGAAAATGTCTGTTCAGGGCTTGGATGGACTGATGCTTCACTGGGTAAAAAAAAAAAAGGCTGGCTGAGCCCTAAGAGTGGTGGTTAATGGAGTGAAATCCATTTGGCAGCTGGTCACAAGTGGTGTTCCCCAAGGCTCATTACTGGGGCCAGTTCTGTTTAATATCTTTGTCAGTGGGCTGGACGAGGGGATCAAAAGCACCCTCACTAAGTTTGCAGATGACACCAAGTTAGGTGGCTGTGTTGATCTGACTGACGTTGGGGAGGCTCTACAGAGGCATCTGGACAGGCTGGAT
>VWZY01010289.1:679732-755802 GCA_013399075.1 Chloroceryle aenea
GTGCTTGCAGGCTATAAGCCAGCAGTGTGCCCAGGTGGCCAAGAAGGCCAACAGCATCCTGGCCTATTAGAAAGAGTGTGGCCAGCAGGTCCAGGGAAGTGATTCTGTCCCTGTACGCAGCACTGGTGAGGCTTCACCTTGCATACCAGGTTCAGCTTTGTGCCCCTCACTACAAGATGGATATTGAGGTGCTGGACCGTGTCCAAAGAAGGGCAGTGAAGCTGGTGAAAGGTCTGGAGAACAAGTCTTATGGAGAGTGTCTGAAGGAACTGGATTGTTTAGCCTGGAGAAAAGGAGACTATATGGAGACCTTCTCACTCTCTACAACTACCTGAAAGGAGGCTGCAGGGAGATGGGGGTCAATTTGTTCTCCTGCATAAGAAAAGATAGGACAAGTAGAAATGGCCTCAGCTTGTGTGAGGGGAGGTTTAGGGTGGATATTAGGAAAAAATTTTCACTGAAATGGTTGTAAAGCACTGCAACAGGCTGCTCAGGGAAGTGGTGGAGTCATCACCCCTGGGGGTATTTAAAAGACATATAGATGTGGTGCTCAGGGAGATGGTTTAGTGGTGACCTGGCAGGGCTGGGTTAACAGTTGGACTTGATGATCTTCAAGGTCTCCTCCAACCAAAATGTTTCTATGATTCTATATGGAAAATATCAAGGTCCTTATTAATATCCCAAAGAATGTTTCACCAGCTAGTTCTAAAGTGTTGCTCTTGTTTCTCTTTCTGTAAGAAAATTAATTCTTAAGGCTTCGTTGTCACCGGATAAGAACTAAACATAATTAGTTTGAGGCAATACAAACAAAAGACAACATTAATTTGGAAGTGACAAAGCTGAACACTCTTATGTGAAATAAATGAAGACAAAGTAGGTAAGGTCAGCTCAGCTGGGTAACATAAAAGGCAGCCCCTTCTCTCAAAGCCTTTTGATCTGAATTTAGCCTACAATTGCACTCTCCTTCTCCAGCCTTAGTAAAATAGCTTTTATACAGCTATCAGGTTTCTGCAGGATCACATCATCATAAATCTATCCATCCAGATGCTGGGACATTTCCAGCAGAGAAGCAGCCCATGAAATGCTGTGAAGGGTGCTGCTGACAGCAGCAGGTTTAGAGCAAGTGGATCTTCTCAAAGGCTCCTGGAAAACTCTCCCATAAAGATTTAGCCTTTAGTACACCACTTTGAATTAGGGTCTAATAATATTACACTGATAAAAATGTGATTACAGTTCTTCTGCATGTAATCTTGTTGCCTATATAACCGTTTCTGGGGCATGTGAGGCTCAGTTTACTATTACCCTTCTTCACTGCACTTGAAGTTAATCTCTTCTTACACCAGTTACACAGTGGTATAAAATCAAAAGCTAATGTAAATTTACTGTAGTATTATATGTGTATAGATGAGATCAGCATTAGGGCTTCTAAATCCATGTTCTTGTTCCCCTGGTCCGCTCTGGGACATATAAAAAAAGATTATAAAAAGCAAAGAAAGAACAAAAGTATAAGCCACAACTTTGAACCATTAGACAGCAAAAAATCACAGGTTTGTTAAGTTGGCAGTTAGGTAATTTTGAAGTGAACCTCTAGGAGACTCCACTGCTTAAAGTTCAGATGAGAAGATATGAAGCAGCTGCATCCACTCAGAGGTGACAGCAGGTACAGTTAGTTGACAGAATTAAGACCAGTCTGCACAGCCAATGAGAAACTCTGAAGTGACAGAATTAGGTTGTGGCATTTCTGGTAAACAATTTTAGCAAGACTGTAAAACAGTCATGAATGAGTCGATTATTCTCACCCCTGCTGGATGCCACGGAAATGTTGTGAGGATTTAACAAATAATTTAAGAAATTAACGTTCTTCGAATAAAAAAATTATGACCAGTAGGGCAGCCTGCTGTTGTAATCACATTTTTAAATGTTGAAAAAGTAGGACTATGACGAAACCTGCCAGCTACAAGAACTGGGCATATTTTTGATAGAGTAGGTTGGTGTTTGTGTACACAAGGGCAAGTGTAGTAAGAGCTAAGTTTTACAGAAATGGATAGTATATTTTTGAAAGTTATAAGCTGATCAACATTTAAGATATGCTCTTTGTATAAAATAAATGAGTATCAACTCCTTGGAGTCACGGTACGGACTCAATTTTCACAGAACTGCTTCCAATAAGTCTAGTTTTATTTTCTGAAGACCCTTTTGACTTTTTTTAATCATTTTTCCAAAGCTCCAAACAGTGTGATTGTGTGTAGCAGAAGTTCAATATTTGCCCAACCCTTACTAATGCTTTTTCAGCTCTTTCTGCTATATTCTGCAAATATATTCTTGCCACATATCAGGGTGCCAGGCTGAAGCCCCAGATCAGGGAACGAGAGAGACTGTTACACTATGCTAACTCTACACTCTGTTTATGAATGTTATTTTTCATGCCATGCTACTGTGTTCATTTGGATGCTTCTAAACACGTGTGATTTCTCCGTCTAGGGTTTTATAGTCAGCAAACTATAAACAGGTTTATGAACCTGCACTGAAGGTAAGAGCTTAAGAAAGTTAATCAGTTGAGACAGAGGATACCAGAACCCTACTAAAGCTGGAGAAGGTGGCATATAAAACACATTGAAGTGATCCATGACAAGAGTCATCATCAAGACGAATAACCTGCAGTACCCAAATCTATTCTACCTTGGGGTTTGCAGTGACTTTATGTTAGGTAACATTCCAGCCAAGTTGTGTATAAATCCTCCATCAGTTTTAGAATGAGTTTTGTTATAAACAATAAAATCTGATTTCCTGAACATCCTACCAAAGACAGGACAGACAAACATCAGAAACAAAAACAGTTCATTATATTTTACTGATATTTTCAGCCATCTGCTTATCAAATAATTGGGACAGAGGACCACATGGAAAATCAGTTTTGCACCACTTTCTATGTTTACGCCACTTTACTTTTTTGAGTGTTATATTCAGAACAATGCTCACTTAGAATAAATGTGCTTTTCCAGTCACACATTTGCTTGCTTCAGAAGAAACAGTTTTAGCAGAAGAGGCAAGATGAGGAAATTCTTCTCTTCAGTTCTTTTCTTCAGTAACCAGCGATGAATTTTATAAAACCCCATTACATTTCTGTACCATCATGGTACAGAAAACTAATTAATTTACTCTGATGAATTTGTCATCGGACAAATTACTGGGACCACTCTGTCATCTCTGAATCTACATCTCTGGAGCTGAGGCACAGAGTAACAAAAGTTACCAGCATTTTCTTTTGCAACTCTGTTTTTTAACTGTTTTTGTTAGTAAACCAAACATTTAGCAATATTTTAGCATACTTGTTACTTAGCTGGTAACACCACTAGACCAGCATTCAAGTGCATGGAACTGTAAAGTCCACATGAGCAGATACAGGTGTCCTTATGAAAGGCCCCTCACTTCCTCCTGCAGCTCAGCAAATATGAATTTAAATGGGTTAAAGAAGGAGAATAATCATTGACTAATAAAAGGAATGGTTCTAATTTTACATATGTTTATGCACACCATTTTTTAATATAAAAGTTTGAATGTTATTTTTATCCTGATTTCTCAAGGAAACAAGACTCCATGATTATGCTATTAAGTGGTGGTTGCTACCCCCCAACTCCTTCATCCTTCACTTCCAACCTGGCTTACAACTTCTGAAGCTGATGGCTTTTCATTTGAAGGTGACAATGGGGAAAGGAAGTTCTGTGATATTAAAATAATGCAATTTCAGAGAAAATTAGCAGCTAGAAAGAGCAGAGAGGCTCATGTTAGTATTTTCACCATGAGAAATACTGCAGTATGAACTTGGCAGTTACCTGGTTTGTATGACCTGTCAGTTACCCCGTTAAGTACTCATATAATAGCAGAGCATTTAGCCCTCATGTCAGCCACAATATGTGCTTTCTCCCAGCTGATTGAGTGGAGGAGAAAGGAGAGATGAAAATATGAAAAAGAACTGAAGTGACATCGGGAGAACTAGAGATGAAGGAGAATTTGAGGTTACTGGGAACAAAGTGCTAAGAGAAGTGCTAAGAGAAGAGCCTGTGCACACACCCACCTTAAGGCAACCTGACCCCCCAGTTCCGATGCCCAAAGCACCATTTTAACAGCTTGACACCAGCGTGTTAACACTGGTTCAACACCTAATGTGGACATACTGTATTCTGATACTGAGGTAACACAACAAAATTTGCTGGGAATAAGCAACACTGATACATGTATGTTTTCTCCAGAATCTATCCAGAGAGGAAAGGGTTGTGTTACTTTGCTGGAAGGGCTATGTTGAAGACTATAAAGCTGTGTATATGGTCAAGTCCTTTAGGAACCTAAATCAGCATTAGATGTCACTGTACATATTTAGACTGGCTTTAGAGACCACTATTTTATACATTACAAAACTAAGGAATTCTAGCTAAATTAGAGTGCTAATGTTAATAAGCACAGGTTAATGATAAATATAAGCAAACATGAAAGCTTAGGAGCTGGTTTACTACATCATCCTTTCGTATCCATCCCAGGTCAGGGTACTGAAAAAAAAAATGACAATAAATTGTATCATCATTAAACATAATTAACTAAATGTATCTGTAGCATTTTCCTTCACTTTTCGATTTCAGAGCTATTATAGATTAAGTTTCACTAGAAACAGTCAGCAATCAGAAAAGTGTCATCCCTATTCTACAGAAAATGAAATAAACTGTAGAAAGACATTCATCCATGTTCTGAAATATCAGTGAAGACTTCATAAAGCATGCTGTGCTCCTAAGCAGCACAATTTACTTGTCAAGTAACACAACAAAGTCTGCACAGAAGGTGGGAACAGAAAGAAGACTTTCTGATTCATCCATCTCCATCTGATGCCACAAGAAGTAAAATATTGCATCAGATCAACTAATTATACATTAGAAAATTACAACAATAACAGAGAGAATAATCTTGTCATTACCAAACTGGACATGGGATTTTTCTGTTCAGCTCTTGGCTCTGCTACAACATCAAGCAAGTTGTCTGGTGTTTTCTCCTCGGTCACTTATCCATAAAAACAATAGAACTCCCTTTTTCTATCTTGTCCATTCATAACCCAATGACTTTGGGAAACAGACTGTTTCTTATTATGTATTTGCACAATACCTAGCATCAGTGGGCTTTAGAATCCTATGCACTCTTGCATGTCTACCTTAATGCAAACAAGTACATTTATATATAGTACATTTTTATCTATATCATGTTTTAGAACGTGGCCAGGGTGTTATACAACCACTTTCACACTGCAGGTCTACACCAATAAGCTAATGCAGGAAAACCACGTCAGTAGAGCGCTGTGAGCTGACTTTAAAAGTACCTCCTACCTGCACAGGTGTCTCCAGAGTGTAGATATGTTCCCCCCGCACGTTGTAGAACTTGATGAGCGCGCTTTTCAACAGGGAACCATTGCTGAGGTCAACCAGCTGGCTTTGCTTCTCCATGCCTGCTACTGCAAGTAGGTCTCCTTGTGTACACCACTGTACCACCACATCTGAAATCACAAAGGTGAGTTGCAATAGTCACTGTTTAGAATTAGCGCAAACAGCATTTGCAGATGCTGCAGAGTGACTCGAACAGCTAAATCATGCTCTCACAATTTATTTAAGTACTTAGAAACCTAAATCCTGTCACTAAAATTGTGGCAAATATGTTGCATATGCAGTTCTGAGAATGACTATTCTGTAAATTGCAAAAAATGTGTAAGAACCATTCATTTTTCTCTCTCTGTAGTGAGTCTAGAATGTACTTAGTGGTTGTACTTAAGGACAAGAATTTATTAGGGATGTTAAAACTGATGTGGAAGACGCGATGCACATCTTCGGAGCAAAAAGTGGAATCAGGTTAATACACAGATAAATAATCTCACTAAGAGAGCAGTAAAGAGTATTTGTCTTGAAAGGAAAAAAAAACTAGCACATCTGGCAATACCTATGTTCTCAGCGGCTCGGAATATAACTGTTAGTATAACACAAAGTAGAGTTACAGTTTAGTATAATATCAAACTAGAAAGACCTCTGGATTTCTGTCCATAGATACATATGGCCTCCATGTCATAGGTTCTCTTTTGACACTGGACTCGTGAAAATCTACTCATCTGTCTAGCAGCAGTTTGCCAGAAGCACATAAGAGTTGCTTAGTCTCTCATATACATGGACATGAATATACATATTGGTTACTTCTCTCTTCTACTACAGGCAACCTCATGATGAGCAACGCCCACACCTTAATTTGGGGATGCTAATTCCAAATTCTTACTCCCTCCAGCTCTTTTCCACACTTCAAGGAGATTACTAAAACAGTATTTTGTGCTTCTGCTTGTGTTTCAGAGGCAGATTTGCACGTGCAAAGAATACTGAGCTAGAATGTAAACCTTTTTACTCTTAAACCAGAGGTGAAAGGTAGCTATTTTGTGCTGAGAAAAAGTGAAGGTAAAGACTAAACTTCTGTGCCCGGGGATGCTCAATCTGCCAAGAACCTTTTGAAGACATTTGTGGGCGAGAAGCTGTCTTCAAATGAAGGAGCAGGAGAGAAATGAGAGTTGGCAGGAAGGATCTCAAAATTGTTTCAAGTTGTCAGCTTGTCATTTTCAGGGACTTTTATGTGCAATTTAAAATGGCTTTGTGTTATTTCAACTTTCTGATATTTCTCATGGGAATTGTGTGTCTGTACATTATCAGAGGCAAGATGCATGTTTCTGAAGATAATTTTTCCACAGTTAGGCATTGTATGTCCCCATTTTTTGTCTTCGTCTTTAGCCCTTCAAGTAATCTACAGTGGGATTCAATTCATCTTTCTCAGTGAGTATAATGATAGGCAGGTTAGAAATCAATGAGACAAGCTGATCAACTCCACTTTTGGTAACTGGATTAACTACACAACCACCAAAGTGGAAAAAAAGTCTCCTCTGGGTACATATTTTCAGGTAAAGCTTTCAGTTGATCCCCGTACAAAGATGAAGAAGAGTATCCAGCAGTTTTCTCTCTCCTAGAATTAGGCTGCTGCAATGGCAGCAAAGGGTTGGATTTGGGCTACAACATCCCCCAGAACAATGTGGCTCCACAGCACATCTCCACTGCCAGTACGGTCTTCAACAGTTATTGAATCTTGATGTAAAATAGCTCAAACAATAACTGAGTGCAAGCGCAGAGATTAAAAATCAGGTGGAGGTTTCATCTAAGGCAACCATCTGCAAGGTGAATCAGTGCATCAGTTATCCCTCAAAACTACTTCTCAGGCACCTCAGGCATGTACATGAGGAAACCTCGAATAGAGAGCAGGCTAAATGTGCAACAGGTCTGCAGGCAGTAGTTGTAGCTAATCAGTTCAAAGGTAGATGTAGTTCAGCAGTTCTGCAGGTAGTGGTGCACTGAGAAACACTGAGCTAAAAAGCTTAAAAAAAGGAAGCATACAGATGAACAGTTCAGAACCTCCATTAGAACTGACAAAACTTCTAGGAGTGCTCAAGCTGGATAAAAAGAACTTGAATTTGGGTAATCAAATTCTCACCCAACATCAAAGCTTTTTCTGTATGATTGTAATACCAATATATCCAGTAAAACAATAGCTATGCAAAGCTAGCAGAATAGCAAACATATATTGTTATTGCTTGAAATAATTTTATAGTCGCCTGCTTTAAAAATACATTGAGTAGCCTACAGCAGCCAAAAAAGAGAGATGGGCATCTGCTGCAGAGACCACAAAGCAATACTTTGAGGTTTGAAACAAAACCACATGAATTAAGATTTGCAGACAATACTGAAGACCATCCACTCTCAGTAGAATAGCAAGTGGCTGGAAAGGATAGAGACCCTGATCTGGGTGGTTTTGCGCATTCTTGCATGTGATAGAACCCAGTAAAATTACAGCCACTGGAAAATTAAATTGATAAGATACAGAAAATGTGCACATCTATACAAAGCTATATGTAACATACTTTCCATTGTACAATGCTTCAAACAAGACAGTGATATGTCAATCACCTTTCCTGTCTCACACACACTCCCAGTCCAGCAAGATGTTACACATTTTTCATCTACTGATGAAAACGATGTAGTCCAGTTTACAATTCATAAAAACATTTCTCCTCTAGCTTGCACACTGGTATTATGCTAGAGGAGGGTAGCACAATTAAGGGATCTTCTCTCCATTAGTGACAGTCAGTGGTGGAAGAGAAACCACACACAAAATCTCACAGCAAGAAAGAGCACTGCAACTCTAAACAGATAATAACATGGGGTTTGTTTCTTCTACTGTTTCCAGCTGAAAGCTAGTCTAGATGACAACTCCATACTCCTCCCTATTCTAATTATTATAATACTATAGAGACACTGGGCAGACCCATTGCTGGGTATCACTGTAGCTCTTCTAAACTGGTCCCAGTTTCCTAGACTTCAGGCATCCCGCTGGCTGAAGAAGTTTTCTGGATCACAGGGTTGCCTCATGATGTTACATACTGCCAGCCACGCACTTCTTGTGGTGGCACAGATGAAAACAGGAGTAGAAAAGGAACTTCAAAGGTGATTTTTTTTTACCTCTTAAGACTACCCTACATAGTGGATCACCCAAAAATTATCGGGCTGGCGTTAGAGCAACTTTTCACTAAAAATATTCCACTGTTACAGAACAGCAAGAGTCTGCTCCAACAGCTTACTTTTGTTTTAATCTAATATAAAACTAATGTACCTGTGGAGATGAAAAAGAATCAATGGAACCTATATTTAAGTATGTGCTGATGTGTCATAGTGAATTAAAACATCTCTGCAGGCAAAGCACCATAAATTGCACTGACAGTGCTAGCAAAGTAAGGGACTTTTTTGATAGATAAAACCAATAAAAATTCTGACATGAATTAAAGATTTTGATCTCCAGAGGTCCTTTCCAATCCCTACCATGCTATGTTTCTATGACTTTACATGGAATACCAATTGTAAAAACATTCATGCACATCACTTAGCAAAATATATAGTATTTAAGTGGAATTTTCCTCCTCTCAGAAGAACTTGGCACTTGATAGTTAATATTTCTAGCAAGTTTTCACTACTTGTGATTCATACCTGGTTACAAAAGCATGGGAGGAGACCTTGTGAATTAAGGATGCAAGGGAAGTGTTACGTAGCAGAGGCATTCACACAAAGAAGCAAAAACATATTAGCACATTCACACTGAAGAACAGCAAACAGATCAAACTGCTCTACAAAACTGCCATAAAAACAGTCTCGAAAATGGAAACATTTCTCCCAACATAAAAACTCTTTATCAGCCAAGAGCTGCTCTTCCACCAGCAGGTGTCACTGGTGGAAATAGCAATAGCGAAAACGGTGCCTGAGTGCTTCTGGGTTAGGCCAGACAACGGCAAAAACATCTCCTGCACACTATCACTAAAGAGACAAGAAAAACACAGCATAGGTAGGGGGTGAAATGGCTTCCTTTTGTACCTTTCAGCCCTGAGCGGATGATAGTAGGAGACAAGTCGTCATAATTGTTCATTAAGCTGATGTCTCCCGACGTGAAGCTGACGGTAAGTAGCGGCTTGGTGTTCTGCACCGGGACTGGATACGCAGCTGGTCCATCTGCAAAAGCAAGGCTCTGGAGTGAGCATGAGGCAAACAACCAGAAGTAATTGCACCCAGGCTGAATTACACTGTACTTCAGCCTACTGCCATCAGGCGTGGTTCCAAGCCTCAAACTCCACTTGCTTCTTTCTGCAACATCTATAGGCAAAAGAAAAGCAGGCTTTGCTGGTCAGCTTGTCTGCTTTTGTGAAACCTCAATGTTTTTTCTTTGTGAATTTTTGCTGCAGTATATCCAAAGTGACTTATGCATAGTATGTTATACTGTAGCAGTTTTGAATCCTTTTCCATTGTTAATCCTCAAAGTGTCCACAAAACCAGTCCTTTGGAAGGCATCCTTGGGACCCAAGTGGAAACCCAGTGTAATAAACAATATAATCACATTAAAAGCTATTTGTCAGATACACTTTCTGCTTGGGCAAATGGTGTGGACTCCTCCTGAAGTCACACACAGACACTGTAAGAACTTCTAAGAGAAGAACATACTGATCTTTAATGAATTACTATATTCTAAATGTTAAGAGCTACACAGCAGCACGAACAGTTACCTGCCATTCTTCATAACAGGATCCAATGCACTCAAAGTTAGAGGTGAACCCAAATGAAGTACCTGGCTTGAAAAACCTTTTCTGCAAAGTCTCTGCTCCTCTGGGCTTGTTTTTCAGCATTGGCTGAAATTCCCTCATTCATGTACTTCATGACCAATATCACCATCTGTACCATTTTCTGTTTAACTCTTTGTTTACAATTTCTGACAGAAGATACTGCTGGCCACTGATAAAGACTCTCAAGATGCAGCCAGCATCTGTTCAGTCAACAAAAATGGTGGAGACAGTTAAAAGTGGTATTGCTTCCTGAACTTGTAAAAAAGCCTGATCAGAAAGCATTCTGGAGAAAGATGGTTAGTAATTAGCATCTCTCTGTGTATGTAATTTAATAAGAAAAACACATCAAACTTCCAGTCCTTCCTACACATCTGTGTGAGTCAAAGGCTTGTCACCTTTGAGAGGTTTATGCTGCATCTGCTCTAAAGAAAACATATCATGTTTGGGTAATCATTAAAATAGGCTTGTAGGCTTGTAACGAGTCCACCCACCCCCAACTGACTCAGAAAAAGCTAGTGCACGAAGATCATTTAAGTTCTTATTTATGTACTCTGCAACTTCACCATTCTTCAGCGAGAACCTCGGAACAAAAAAACCCACCCAATTTAATGTTATTCTCTGCCTTGCCTTAGAAGGAAATCTGAAGTCTGTTTCCTTTCTTCTCACCCAGTACCAAAAGTGAGGCTTGAAGGCCAAAACAAAACTCAGTTTTAAGAGATGCTAACATTCTATCAGATGATCACATTATCTTCTATGATTATTTGTTACATACGTATACTTATTATTATATACACATGAATCTGGAAAAGGTAGAGGTTTAGCCTGAATCCAATAGCATTAAAATTGCAAGAGTTCTCAATCCAGTGGGGCAGATCTGAGATGCAAATTCAGAATTAATTCCAGCTATTATGAATTTCAGTTTTTCATTGTACAATCACTGTTATATTCATTTAGTTCTTAATTTAGTTCAGACTTCATACACTGAAACACGGAAACAGCTTACCTAGGCCTCACAGACTAATCAACAGCATTAACAAGAAGTATTAGCATTACTTGAATAAAGAAGGATGGCACTGACTGTGGAAGGAAGCCTAGGCCTCCTAGGACATTGCTATTGATGATTTCCAAAGAATTCAAGACTAGAACATTTCCCAGTCCATTCTATTTATATTTAAAGGGAGAGAAGGATTTCTTCCTGACCTTTAAAATGGCAATGTGCTCTGAAGCATGGGAATTAGCAACTCCAGACAGCTCTAGTCACCCTTCTTCTATCCTGTGTAATTGCAGGAAATATTTTCATTTCCAATCCTTCTGCAGAATTTATTGAGCTCTCTATGTCAGGATTATTAAGAATGGACTATAATGATGAGCATTACAGAAACCCTACAGAGAAAAAATTAAAGATGTAGTACTTTCTGCTATGTCTAGTACCCATGTCTTTTCACATGGATCTATATAACACATTAACTGCTGTGACTGCACTCTGACTACCTCCATACATCAGGACCATTGCAACACCTCACATTTGCTTATCAGTGAAACCTGATATGCCCCTATCTAGTGTTTTTCACTCACCATCACTGAAAACTTTGAGGCCTGTGCTGTTATCTCATTAGTGAAAACAGAGGCAGATGAGCACAGATGAGCTATGACCTGCAGCAAGCCATGCAGTGAGGTTGGTGGCAGAGCTGGGGACAAACTCACTTTCTCATATACCAGCACTTTGCTCCATCCCCTGTGCCACCTCCACAGGAACACTACCAGCTTGAAACTACGGCCAACCTGCTGATTTAGCACAGCTTGACAACTCCCTACTGTTCGAGGCGTCTTCATGAGAACCTGCAAACCTGAAACAGAGGGATGTGCGTGCACTACCTTGTGGTGGGGAATAGTCATCAGAGTCCGTGTCGCTCTCACTGCTGTCCTCCACCAGGAAGCTGGGGTAGTTCCAGGACATGCTGAGGATGCCATCTGACTCATGAAGGAGCACGTGGGCCAGCATTCGGCCATGGCAGTCCATGACAATAACCTGTCCATCAGCAGTGCCAAACAGTACCTGAAAATAACAGAACAGCCCTTAGTCCCATCAGATGTCACCCACTGGACCTTCCTTCAAGCACATCTTGTAATTAAATAGCTACACTGGAAATAAATTGATAGGAAAGCAGTCAGGGTTGTGAAATGGTACCACAATAGGACACCATAACCAAAGATGTATATAAAGAAGGAAGTTAAAGCAACAGGATCTAGAGGTAAGTGCCTAAAATCCATGAGCAAATAATGTTTCACGGTGAGGCGCATTCTGTTGACTTTGATAAGAGCCATTACACTTTATTTGAAATTGGCCACTACTACAACTAAAGCAAGCTGGCAGAAGGGCTACCACAGATTCTGCAGAAGTTTTGGATTATACAGGAAATTCTAAAATTGGTGGCAGAAACCAAGGTATGCATCAGTCATAACAATATCAAAAGGCACAGCTGACAAAAGTGAGGTCTTAGCAGATATTTCAAACAGCTTGTGAGAAATAGAAAGCTGAATAGAGGAAGACAAGTTATTCAGTTGATGAGCTGAGAGAAGGTGGGAGAATGTATTCCAAAAACAGAGGTAAAAAGCAATATGATCAGTCAACTGGAAGTAAATTATTATAGCCCAAGAGGAAGGTAATTCATTACAGATTGAGGAAGAGTTTGAGAAGAGATTCTACCCACCATTTCAAATACAAAAATTGATAACACCAATTTTTTTTCTTGCCCCTACACTACTCTGTAGACAATGAATGCTGACTGAAGTCAGACTGACTGGAAGCTACAATTTCTATCTTGAAGCTTTAAGCAAGTGAAGAACCTGCATATTTTTTGATGAATTTTAGAAAAACATCAGGAAATCAGGATTAATAAATCCACAAAACAATAAAGGCATTAGCCAAGGCTGCTGCTATCATATAAGTACATATAACACAAATATGTTTTAAAGGCATTCATCAACTTGAAAACTAGCCAGCATGAAAAACAAAGCTAAAAGGAAAGTCAAATATTTTACTTGCCCTTCGGTCCATGACCTATTTCCATGCTTGTAAATTTAAGATTCCAACAATTACATGCTCAGATCAAAAATTCATCTAACCTTGTATCTTCCCTCTAACAGTGGTCAAGTGTTTGGTGAACAGTAAAAGAACAGGATAAACTGATCAGGCACCTCCCTTAGCTTCCAGCAACATATACACCCTCTTCTTTGATAATTGATAATTCCACTTGGTAACTTTTATACCTTAACACTAAAAGAAATATAGAATACTTGTCCCCTGCTTACATCCTCAACATTGGTGACAATTCTATAGCCCTCTGTTATCTAATCCCTTAGTCATCTGTTTTCCAAGCTGAAGAATCATAGCCTACTTAGGATGTCCCTGTACAGTTGTTCAAAGCTTCCAATCATCATCGCTGACCTCTGCTGTCAGGGATCTTCCTTTCTGTTTTCCAAGATGTCGTGCCAGACTCGCAGAGTTCCAACTGTGCATTGTATCAGACTTATACAATAGTACTCACCCAGGAAGCGATTGTCATGGCTGCATTTTTCAAAGTGTCAGAAAGGAAGTGTGGCTTCAAAGGTCTCAGTCAAAAATAAGTACTGATTTTTTTTCTGTCATCATTAGGAAACACAGAAAGTTGTAAACTAGGATAGCAGTTTAACAGAGGAACTCCAGTCATTAAAATCTTAAGAAAATCAATGGAGCTGTTTCACATAATTAGAAGCAATGAAAGAAACATTATCCACCTGCCTTAACTGGAATATTACATGTCACAAATATTTCTGTGTTAACTAGCTGCTGGGTTAAAACAGCAGCTGAAGTTTGCTACAAGCCTCAGATTACTATTCTTAGATATAAAGGCAAGAACTAGACTTTTGTTCATCTCGCACTCCCTTCCCTTGCGGTCCTTTATTCAACTCTTCTTCCACTTGCATCATCCCATGTCCTTCATACTGTTTATTATTCCAGCTGTTTTTACATACATTATCAGTGCACAGCCACTTTCACAATCTACTTTCAGAACATGATCACTCTCAGATATCTACAAAACAAACTCCTTAAAAGCCCAAATCCTACCAGTTGTCACTGCTAGCTTCTCACACCACATTCAGCCTACTCTATATTTTTTTACCACTTTCTTAGGAGTTTTCTAACTGCAAAAGACACAGACAGAGGATGTGAAACTATCTGTTGTTTCTGAAAATAGCAGTGTTAACAGTTCTGCCCCCTAAAATCCTGTAGAAACACTTCACAATTGGGTAGGAACAAAATGCTGGGACTCATCGCTCAAGAGTTCGGTCTCATCTCAATGTAAAGCTAATTCTTTCAAGTAGCACTGCCCCCATTTAATTTTAAATTACAAAGTCCTGCAGTAATTTGAATTCAGATCAGAACAGCTGCATGTGGGCATCGTCTTTCTTGCACTGGAACCTGAGACAGATCTTTAGCAACCTAGAAATGTCAGAGGGCACTCTTCATCTCTTTAGCCAGGTTATAGGTTTCAAGGACCAGCTTTAAGTTTTGGGATTATTGTAGCAATACAAGCTTGAAGATGAAAGCATTTATCAGACTGATAGTTCTGCTGGCTGAACTGCTGAAGCTGTAGAAATGTCTAATGGTGTTATCATCTATAACATTACTCAAGTTATAAATGCCACACTCAAGCTACTTATGTCCGATGAATAAAGCTCTCTTGACCTTCAGAAAAAAGGTTGAGCCACAGGGTATGCCTGAAGGATCCAAAGGAGAAATTAAAAGGCTGTATTTTAGGTACCGAAATTCATATTTTTTCAGGTATTTGCAGAGCTAGGAGGTCTAATGGAATGTTGAAAAAAGGCAGTGATTTGTTAACCCTTGAATACAAAAGTCAAATGATAATAATAGTAATAAATAAATAAATAAAATCACAAGTACTTATTTTGAAGTGGCTCTTTGGCCCTGTCTTCTGTTCTTCTCTTTCCTCCTTTTATACTGTTAAGTATTTCAACTGTTATTACATGCATTACCACTTGCAGAATTATGCATAATCTGATAGCAAAATACCTAAAATCACCAAATACCTTAAAAGTGTCAGTTACACAACATAATCCCAGTGTTTCTTCACAAAACATACCAAACACAGGGCATCCTGCACTACAGTGAAGCTGATTAAAGGTCATACAAATGCAGAGCAGCCTCCAGTAGTGTCCTGATGCTTTATGCTTTGAAGGGAAAACTCTGATGAACAGCACTGGGATAATTCACACCATTTTCTAAGCATAGGGTTCAGTTCTGAAACAGAAGTGATTCCTATTTATTGTAACAAACCTGAACACCTGAAAAACATACTTCTCTCAAATCTGCTGACCTCTTAGCTTCTGTGGTAATTGTAATGAGTTTCACAAGCTAGTTTTGGTATATACACATTTTTTTCATCTAAAGGCTTTTCAGCTAAAAAAGATTGTTAAACTATTATCCATGAAACTATTATTCAAGATTGCAATCCTCTCAAATGCCCAAGACTACAAAGACTCTTCAATTAGCAGTCTGAAATATATAAATTCCTAAAAGACATGTAGTAATAAAAAGATGGAGCATTCTGCTCTGAAGTATTCATCTCATGAGGAGATGAATATTAAAACAAGAAGCTAAATGAGTCAGTCCAAGAGAAAACACTTGAGCCACTTCAGTGAGTTCACTATGTGTGGAGCAGTTGTGCTGAAGTGTTATTACCCCTGTAATCTGTTGTGATGCCACAGTGTGTCTGGACCAGATACAGCACCACAGTTTGGTAGCACGGAGATCAACAGAACTGCAACGGAGTGACCAAAGAGCTGGTGCACTAAAGGTCCTGCTTGGGAGGCCTACTACTTCATCAGAGAACTATAATTTATTTACAACAATGTTATTTTTGCAGAAAACAAATGTTATAGCTATTTCATTTGGTTTAATGTAAGTAAATTGAACTCATCAGCAGTAAGAATGGTCATGCTTTAAGTTAATTTGAATATACTAGCCCAGTAGAAAAGGGGAAAGATTCTGCCATCTTGCCACATCTTATTATATGCAGTAGCTGAGAAAATGAAATTGTTATGATTTATAGACTTAAGCCAATAAAGCTGTGCTGACTTCTATCTGCAGGGAGATTAGCCACTGTCCAGTCCAGCATCTTTGCCTGTCCTCATTCTCAAACCTTCCAGAACTACAGTCACTTTGACTTTTATAATAGGCAAAGATAATCCAGTCCTAGTAATAATGTATTCAGTGACAATGTATATATGAGGGGTAAAAGATGGAAATATTTTCAGTCTAAGGTTTTAGTTGTAAAAACTGAACAGTCAGTACTACAACAGAAATATATTGCTAAAATAAGATGTTCCTTTCATGACATTTAGTGTTAACACTGAAGGTTTCTAACATTGCTGGTCACACTAAATCTGACCAATATATATTTTAGAACATAGGCCATCAATCTGTACCAAGGCAATGACTGAGCCTTTACCTGAAGCTGAGGTTGAAGTATTAGAATCTGGACTTGCTATAGCTACTGGAAGAAATATAAAGCCATTGGAGGCTACTTCAATGTACTTTTAAAGACAGAGATTCCAGCATCATGATACTAGAAGGCTGGAAAAGAAAAATCTATCTGCTTTACTGCTGTTGTCCCAGGATTTTAAAAAAAATACTCTCTGACTTTTTACAATGAATGTGCATCTGACAACTGAGGGAAGCAAAGCAACTCACAGACCCCGCTAATTAAAACGGCATTGAAAATTAATCTAGTAAACTCCATCCTAGTATAATTTGATTATTTTAACCCCAAAATTTTCAGAGAAAGACAGAACTTGCCTTGTAGGACTATGCAGGGTGCATTAACAGACTGCATTTAAATTCCTGAATACACTGAAATGTTCTCAAAACTACTGTAATCCATCATGAAATCTCAGGTGCTCTGATCTTCCCAAAGCTGTGGCTAAGCTGCCAGTAACTCCACTGAGCAATTTCTCAAGTTTTATCTTTAACTTCTCCCATAGGTGGCAGCTGGAAGGACAAAGTGATAACACAAAGTTTTTCCAGGAAGTGACTGATCACATTAGAAAAGCAGAGGGTTAGATGTGTCCAAGATGCTTACTGGACCAGTCCAGCAAACTGAGCTCTACTGGACATGAGACATTCAAGTCTTGTGCAGTCTGAAGTAATACAAATAACTGTAGGTAACATGCAAATGTTGCTATCTCACAAAAGTAAATTTTTTCAACAACAATATGAGAAAATAAAAAATAATTTATAGCAGCGTGATATAAAGGCAAAGTCAGTGTCCCCATTTATAATGCAAATTGACTACACAGTCTTCCCCATTGCAGACTGATTCCTGGACAGTTCTTCTCCTTGCACTACATCCATCCAAACACAGTAAGTAAAATCTGTATTGTTATAATTTTCCAGGTTTTTTACACCTGCCAAATCATTCACAGAGAGGGTATATCCCCATTATGCCAAAGCGCATATACAGGCATTTCCATCAGGAAATCCCCTTAGGGGGTGCCTATTCACATCGGAATGTTTTGACTTTTTCAGAACTAAATACACCATTTAGGCTTTTTTTTTTTCTAGCCATCACTGTTAATGACTTCTGAGAGACTAGGGAGTCACAACCTCCCTCTGAAAGAAATGTCAAATCTATT
The DNA here is from genome assembly GCA_013399075.1 of Chloroceryle aenea. Classification (NCBI taxonomy): domain Eukaryota; kingdom Metazoa; phylum Chordata; class Aves; order Coraciiformes; family Cerylidae; genus Chloroceryle; species Chloroceryle aenea. The sequence goes on from VWZY01010289.1 coordinate 697,644, forward strand.
TTTTTCCACCAGTTTACAAGTGTTCTGTTATTTTATGTTCAATTTTTTCTTTAACCAGTTGTGAGGTGCAGATGTAAACCTTACTTGTACATTTCTTCAGTGGTCCTAAATCTTTTTCTAAATTTATTGCAGGAAAATAGATGTAGGACAGAGACATGATTATTACAGCTAGCAGCTAAGTTAATTCATATTCAAGACCTTTCATAATATTTGGATGGACCAGCTGGACAGAAGGACTTGCTTCATTTCAAACCTGTTCCAGGACTCCCTTTTAATTTCCGCAGGCTCAGTGAGAGATCTCTCAACACTGAACTGGTAAACCAGAGCAGAAATTTCACCACCATCTTGTGACCAAGTAAACCATGAATGCTCTCACAAAAGCTTATGGTTTTGTTTTTTAACAAAGTTAAAAAAAAAAAAGCTGTGTTTCCAAAGTGTGGAGAATTCCTCTCCCACCTGCCCACTTTGCAAACTTTGCTTTCAGCATTTTGTTTTACTCTGCCTTTCTGATTCCTTTTCTGTTTGGCACACATCTTGCTGTACAAATATGCTACTAAAAGTTTACCCTAGGTACTTCTGCATTTGCAGTCACCTCATCCTTTCCTTGACATTCCCCATTTCAAAGTTTAGACTTGTCTTTATGCTTTTTCCTTCAGCCTCCTCCCCCATCTGCCCCCAGAGGAAAAGGTCAGCACTGTACCTCACAAATTACGTTCTGCAAAATTTCTAATAAGGGTAACTGTGTTTGCACTGTCAGAAGATGCCAAGCAGTTCAAGGAAGCTGAATGAGCTCTCTTTGCCCTGATTGAACCATCTGGACAAACATTAGTATTCATTATAGGAACAGCCTTCGCAGTCGTCACCATAATGCCATCATACTAATAGAGATAAATCTATACTGCTGAGCCAAAGTTAACTGAACTATAAACTGATTAATAGACCAAATGATGGATCAACCTTCTATTTATGCAGGTAGGCTTAGGAAATACTTGGAAAATTATTGCCTTATGTATTTTCAGTCATTACAGTCCTCCCCTGGCCTCAAAGGGGGGAAAAAAAAAAAGCCAGTCTTGCAAAGGCTGAGTTACAACATTTACAACATTTTGCAGTGGATTTAGTTGTGATACTAGCATTTTGCATTCCTTGTGCTCTTCTTGTTCAGTTTTTCTCCATCACAAAGCACGGGACAGAGCAGCAGCCATCTCTTGGGATACATTAAAATATGAAAGTTTGTTTTTCTCGGCATGGTATTCCTGGCTTCCCTTCTTTTTACCTCAAAATGCAGAGAGAAAGACAGAGAAGCAAAGAGAGGGAGACAGCTGCTCTCCTGCCAAATACTTTTTGTTTCCATTAAAAATTCAATGGCTGTAAAATAATATCTTGAACTGGCACAAGTAAAGACATCACCACAATTCACACACAAGCTTGGGGGGAAAGCACTGGTTTTTCTTTGACTGCCTTTATGTCTGAAAAAAGTGAGAAGAGTTTTAGCTTCCTTTGGACACGAGGAGTTACCAGCCCCACAAATGGATGATACGCCACAAGATCATACAGCTAACTGAATATAAATGCAGCAGTGAAATTCTCATTCAAGACCACTGATGCTTTCAAAAGCAGCAATGGTTCAGTTACCTACTCTCAAGCTTGTTTCTTCTGCCTCTTACAAAGTCCATAGGGTCTAGATAACTATTACAAAGCCCTCAAATGAGAGAACAAAGTAAATACACTGGACGTCTTGGTGATAAATCCATTTAATAAATATTGAAATACTAAAAGCTGGGAATTCAAACCACTCTGGCTCTACTTGTCTCTAAAATATATAACAGTATAAAAAGTATAACATAGCTGAATGACTGTAAATCAGATACAGCCTTGCATGCCATTTCAGGAGTCAGAAAGTAGCCTCAAAACCAATATTCAAGGTATACAGCTACTCTGGACATGTCGGGATGGAAGCGATTGTTCAGGCAAAGATACTGTTATTTGAAAACATTCTGGCAAATCAGAGAAAGACTGATTATTATATGCCCCTGTAATTATACCTAGACTCATTCTGACTTGTGTATTCCCAGACACACATATTTCTCTATTCTTTCTTGACTTTTGAGACATTTTTCAAGAAAGCAAGCTATAACGATTAGCTTTTTAAGTGAAAAGAGTTGCCCTTCTATGTAATGCTTATTGAATTAACAGTATGCTTCAGTTTACTTCAGATGTGGAAAAGATTTATGTGGGTTTTTTTAAACTTGTGTTAGGTTTCAAATCACATCTGAAGTAGCATGCAAAATGAACAAGAAGTCAGCATTTGGAACATCTTCTACAGCTTTTAATATGGACAGGACTCTGTGGAAGTCTGGACCACTGAGCTCCCATAGAAGTACTCTGGAATGCTCTTCAAGTAGCACCGTTTTCTGTTTTCTCACTAAAGCCTTCCAGGAAAGTGCACCCATGTCTACAAAAACATATATTCTTCACATATATACAATCATATATAGCAACAAAACATTTGGTATGCTTAAGTGGGAAAAGGCAATTAGTTTCACAAACATCCACATCAGGCAAAGAAGTCAACCAATACTCTTTGTAGTCTCCTGCAGTGCTCCCAAGCCAGGTTTTAGTTACTTCCTGAAAGATATGCTGACTTCAGAAGCTAAAATTTCCTTCAGTGTTAGAAGTCTGAGAGTTTGTGCTGGGTTTTTGTGGTTTGTTTTTTTCCCTAATTGAAAATGGTATTACTTAGCAACAAGGATTGCACTCTCAAACGGTGACAGTGCAATATGAAACCGTTTAGAAGCAATGTCCTTGCTGCTTCGGATTTCATAATACAAAATCAAGATACTCCTGTGTTAAGCTATATGCTAATGGAAGCTGGCCCCTGAACTTCTGCATTCTTCTTCCAGGTCTCGGGTGCTGGCAGAGAGGGGTATCACAGCATGGTCAGGAAATATGGAGAATAGGTGAGGTATAACTGAAATATAACTGAGTCATCATGGAGATTAGGCTAACAAACTGTTACCGAAATGAGGTGCTGAAGAAGAATTACTATCCTCCTAAATGCAAGGAAAGCAGGGAAGAATTACCCCCTTTTCAGCTGATGCAGTCACCAGAATCCCTCAATGTCTGGACACCACCAAGAATCTGGCTCCTGGACAAAGAGCAGAGAGCTCAAGTTGAGTCCACACAGGATGAAACATTGATGGGGAAGATTTTGGAGAATAAGGAGATACTGCTCCCACCTTCCATTGGCATATTCTCTCTTTTTGTCATATCTGTGGAAAGACCAAGTAATATCACTTCCTGAAAATAATAAACTTCTTCTCCAATTTACTGTGAAATTTGGCCTTGCTTTCCCAGACAAGACCTAGGGCAGAAATCCACAAATCTTCTCCAGACTCAATCACTGCAATCCTCCTTCCCTGCACCAAGATTTCGGACTACTCACAGACTTGAACACATCTGACCCAAGTTCATGACCCTATTTGGTTCCTGGTCTTCTTACAAACTTCCAGAAAAATCGATGGATTAAATCCCAGTGACAATAAAGTTTAAATTAAGCACTCTGGCAGCTAAATTTCTTTTGAACTGAAAAGACCACAAAGCTCTGGATGAACCAAAGGGATCCTGGGGCCAAAGCATTCTCAGCCAAGTGGCTCTGGCAATGGAGTAACACAGACTGTTTCTGACAAAAGCTGTAAAACCCTCACAGTTTGGAGAGTTTTCCCTCTGTAAGAACTGTACTCTCCTGACCAACTCAAAATCTGAACAAAGAAATTAAAGCAATTTTCCTACCTTACATATGACTTCTCCTTAGGAGAGCAGCTTCCTGGAGAAGGTGCCATTTTTTCCCTGAACTGCCTAAAAAGTAGCCTAAGTACATGGTGCTACCTTGCACAGGCATACTGCGAATCCTCATTCTTACTATTTGCCACCACAGCTGAAGCGTAACAAAGTGCTTTTCAGAAACACAGCTTCAAATAAATACTCCTCCTCCCAAAGAATTAAAAACTTCAGACTATATCAGCAAATCTTTCTGTACAAGTGCCAGCAAGGTGAGAGGAGAGGCAGATGACTGCTTTCTTCCTGACACTTCCCACACAGAGACTGGTCGTGTTTCTATTTGCACTCATCTTTACTTTGCTGACTCAAACATTGATGCTCCAAAAATGTAAAACACCACTGGATATAAAAATGCTAACTGGACACATTAACTGAATAGCACAATGGGTTTTCAGCTCTCCCTCCATCTCTGTTTTTTTTCACTGACATCCTTCCTTTCCTGAGAGAGAAGATGTGGCAGAGTGGGCAGAGCTTAACAAACCCCAAATTTTGGTCAGCTAAAATAAGAATACTGTCACCTATCTAAGTGTCACGTCAGATATGCTGTTGAGGTTAATCTGTACATCCTGGTACGCTGTACATATCCAAGAGGATGCAGAAATCCATTCAGCCATTTGCTTTTCACAGTAGCAAAATTTGAACACCTTGTCTACAAGGATAAGCAAAACAGTAAAATAGTTGCATCGCTCCTTTCAGACAAAGTCATTAAGGGAAAAAATTCTTTGCAAGACTCATCTGAAACAGTGTTGACATGAAACACTGCAGGAGCTACTGAGAAAACATAAGCCATGATGCTGTCAGCCCATAAACATCCCCCATGTTACAGCCTTCATGACTAGAACAAATGGCATCAGCTTGTCAGCTCTCGGTGCCTTGCCACTACAGACTGGATGAAGAGCATCAAGGGAAAGATTAGGCAAGGCACAGATGAAGCAAGTGGGAAGAAGAAAGCACATTGAAGCATCACTTTTTTTCTCTGCTCCTTCAATTACCCGCTCGATAACCGTGCAGTATTGGCTAGGGTTTCTGGAAGGAAAAACTTTGTCTGGAATAAACCCACAGAGAGATGCCGCAGCTCCTGAAGCTGCAGATTAACTCTAGAGGCTCCAAGGTGAATATCCTTGTTATCTGCCCTCCTGAAATGCAAGACAAAGCCTAGACAGTCCTCATCTGCATACTGAAATCTGCAGTGTAGATGCTCATTGCTAGTGAGAAAAGGAGAGCACAACTGAAAAAAGGCACAGTGCAGCATGCTATTTAACTCTTCTTTTTGGAAGCTGTATTCTCAGCAGAATGATGCACGAAGCCTTCCTGAGACAAAACGACAAAGGAAAGACAATGCTAATAAAGCTATGTATAGACACCAGGAAAAAAAAAAAAAAGAAGAGAGGAAACAAAAAAAATCTATTACTTCAGTGATACTTGCATAATGAAGCTTCAAAACAACTTAATAAAAAGACGTGAGAAAGAAAGGCTAACTAACATTTAAAATTCACATTACTTTTTCAACACAAAAATCTGTCTGTCACTATTATGTGCCGCCATAAAAATCAAGTCACCAATCAGAGAACAAAAACAATGTTACTGTCTTCTAGCACATATATATACTGTCTTCTAGCACATATATATATGAAACAAGAATAAAAAGTCTCTGCAAAAACTTTTAAACATTTTGAGCATGTATAAACACCCCACATAAAACAGGATAGTAAACAGTCACAGAACCTTCAGCACAAGCAAGCAGAAATAATTAATTTTAATAGCAAGTCTGCCACAAAGGTTTGAAATGCTTCTAAAAATAGTCCAAAATATTAAAGACAGTTAAGCTGTGGTAGGTTTTGTTTATCTCTTTGTTTTATATAACAAGCAGATGTATCTTGAAAGACAAGTGAAGTCTCCTTCCCCTGCCCTCTTTTTGCATTTTAATGGTGCTGCTCAATTACGCAGCATGCAATGTTAAAATCCTTATATGCAATTTAACCATTGGCTGCAGTACTTGTGGCTTGAATAAACTGCCTAGTTAATTAATGGCACTTCTTCAATGCTATAGCCTCTAGCCATTTTTCCCAGTAATCTGAATAATACCTCCACCAATGAAAAGAAGTCTTTCAGTTCTTTCTCAAAGAATGTATCTTACAGTGCAATTCTGACCAGCCCTAGTCATGGTAAACACGTATGTAAAGTCATTTGATACTTTCTGCATGCCTAATTGATAGGGGAAGAGATTAATTTTTATATGTTAAGACACAAAAATATAGATATTTCCTGCCATTTTAAAGGCTCCTTTATGTGAACCCATAAAGATCCTTAATAAGCACAAGATGCATTCTGATAAAAAACAAAATTGTTGCACACATTTTAAATTCTACAGGCTGTAATTTTAAAAATTTTGTCCTTCCTTCCGTCCTTCCATCCGTCCTTCCCTTCCCTCCATTCATAATTAAGGCAAACATTTGCTTTCCCTATAATGCCCCAGTTGCCTGTTTGTAGCTCCCTTTCATCATTCTGTCATCTCATTAGAAGGCTGTCTTCAAGATTGTTTTCCACACAGCTAGATGCTTGAGCATAATTAAACTTGATCAGTGTGACTACCACAATAGCAAGGTCTGCCTGAATCAAATGTGTGCTACAGCAGCTGATCAAAAACAAAATGGTGGGGTGAATGGAAGCACAAATTCCTTGTTCCAGAGCAGCAGGCAAAGGAGACGTAGGTGTGAAGATGACATTGTGGTCCAAACAGATGCAAGATTTTCAAACACTTAAAAATTCTGTATTTTTAAGCCATGTTCTAGAAGCTAGGTAAGGTTACTGTCTGTACTTTCAGCTTAGCTGTTTGGAACAACTATTTCCCTGAAAATATGGGAGCAACTGAAAATCATAGTCCACAGATGAAAATCAGGATCCAAAAGCAGCCTCTACTATAAAGGATTTATTAGTTAAAATTCTTGCTTAGAACTAAAGCCACACCAAAACCAGGAAGCCTAAGTGGCATGCTCATGAAATGCCTGGTGCCACTGGTAACCATTTGACAGTGTTTCTTGTTAATTAGCTCCTGCCTCCTGGTGAGAATCGTGCTGTAGCTCCTAGCTCACAGCAGCCACTTGGCACAGCACAGTGCTGCCCCATCAGGGATATGTAAGGAACCAAGTGTTGTACCAGCACAAAGATCCCACCAGACTACACCACTGGACCCAGAAAGTAGTACGCACCCCCTTCTTCATGTGAAGCTCCTTTTTGGATCCTGAGCTTCACCCTGAAGCACTGCAGGCAGGGTGAAGGAGCTGAAGCCTGCCCCTGCCTCATGCCTGTCAGGGAAAAAGAAGCTGAAGTGTCTGTGGTTGCCATGGGAGTAGGGATGTTGAGCACTGGGAGCAGGAGGGATGAACAGCACAAAAACTGCCTTCCTGCACAGCTACTGCAAACTACAAAAGATTTTACAAAAAACCAACATACAGGCCTTCTTGGACCCTGTGCTTTGAAACAAGGTCATTTCACCTGCTACTGGTCTGACCATTTCCTTACAGTGTCTTGTAAGACCCTGCAGTGCACATGGTATCTGTTCCTAATGCAGTCCTGCTTTTCCACTGAGAGTAGAATTTTGTATGATTAGACAGAGAACAGGCTGAAACTCAGGGCTGAATTTACCCATTCTTAGTAGTAACACGTGTTGTGTTAAGAAGTGAACACATAGTTAATGTTGTAGGCAGCAGGATGCAAATCAAGTTAGCTCACAGCTTGTGTACATATTTTCAAAGCAAACAGAAAGAAGCGCACTGGGAAAATTCACACATACCTGTAGTCTGTCATGTCCTGGCCAAAGAGAATCCTGGCCAGTCCCTCAATGTCCACAGATAAAATCTTACAACATGAGAAAGAAAGGAGGAAAAATAGCTTACACCTTATGAGAAAAGTCTTCTTATTTACACTAGCTAAGATCCAGGGAACAAATATAGATTAATAGCACCTCTTGGGATATCCAGGAAATAAAATATATTCATTCATTTTCATCAAGGCTTCCCTCTGTTATGGAGTAATCTCCTTCTGATTCCCTTCTCACACACAGAAACAGCAACAGACACAACCCCAGTAAAGTCTAGGGAGTTACACTATATTGCGATAAACAAGAGAATAATCAGACAGACACCCCTAGAGTTCTTACCCAGGTCTCTGACACTGTGCTTTTTTTCTTCATCATGAACAGAGATAAGCCTCTTTAATAGGTAAAAACTGGGAGAAGGAGAGGATGGCCCAAAGGCAGCAGAACTTGATATAAAAATGTCACTGGGAGCTGAGTAAGAACACAGGAGGGGAAATGAAGCACTGGGAAGAAATTCTTTATGACTTGTGGGCTTACAAAAAAATCTTCAATTAGTTATTGACATTGCTTCTGTAATTATAAACAAACCCTTTGGCTAGACAAAACTCAAGGTTCTCTCACTTGGGAAGCCATTCTAACCGCTTGGCATGTACACTCCCTCTTTACATTGTATGACACCACAGAACTGTCTCGAGATGGGGTACAGCACTCTCTGATACTTCAAATTTACTCTTCATTCTAAGTATACTTTTCATCCCATTTTGAAACTAGGTGAACTTTCTCACCAGAAAATATTCCATGCAACCCTGAGAAGTAGGCTCTTCTACAGTCTCCTGTAGTCCTTAAAAAACCACTTCCAACAATGAAAAGAAGGTCACACTCCTGCATGATCCCATCTGTCCGAGTTCAAGCCAAGTGTGTGTATCTGCCTGAGATACAGAGGACCCAGTTCTGCAAAGCCTTCCTGTTGTACTTTTTTATTATCCTCAAGAAGCCATTGGTATAACAGCACTCTCCGCCTTGGCCAGATGTGTGCACTGGTTATAGTGTACAGAAGCAGGAAATATCTAAATGAGGACTACAGACACACAATTAAGTAAGAAAATTAACTTCTAGTTCTCTACAATGAACATGCAGAATCACAGTCAAAAGCCAATGTATTGAATTAGCTGAAGAGGCCCCTAGCTCAAAGTCCAGATTCAAGATCTGGGCGTGAACTACAGTAAAAATTTGCCTATGACCTTCGCAAGAAGATCATCTGACACCATATGATGCTGAGAAAGCAAGCATGGCAGTCAAACAGATTCTGTTCTATGACTCATAGTAAGTTTGTCCCCAACAGACAAGGAGAGCTCAAGAAATCCTGAAAAACAGAGCCACAAGAAGAATGATACCATTCTCTTCCCCAAAGGAAAATGCAGAACAGCGGCACCTAGTATTAATAAAAGCAGCCAATAACTTCATCAGGGCAAAGTAAGTACCAAGTCAGTTAAAAGGCACAACTATATTCTCAGTTTCAGCAGGACTGTACTCCAACCTGCCCATCTCTCTAGCTCTCATCCCATCTCTAGGCTCTCAGAAGACTTTGGGAAACATTAACCAAGGAGTTTCAACAGATGGCATCAGCCACTGCCTACCTCAAGAGCTTTACTTACAAGCCTGTCAATGCACAGCAAGGACACAAACACAGAGGCCCCACACTGTCAAACAAGAAGATGGCTGGCAACACTGTAGGTCCAAACACTTCTTGCCTCCAACAGAAAGATGGTGGTAGGAAATTACCCTCTTCTTGCAGAGCTGCCACAGAGCCATGATGAGGTTTGCCAGAGGTGGTGAACAGAAAGATAGGAGATAAGATGGAAATAGAGACTTCAAGAAAAAAAGGAGGATGAATGCAGCAGAAGGCTGTGTTCTGAAGTTAAAAGAACTGAAACATGAAGTGAACGGATGGACAATATTGAGCAAATTTTTATCAGGACAATAGAAAACTGATACTGAACAATATCTTCCCCTTGGAAATTTAACTTTCCAATCATGTTAAAAGTTACGGGACCATGGAGTGTAATGTTTTCCAGGAATACTTTCACTAGCAATCTTCAGGGTGACAGAAGGGTGACAAAAAAGAATAGTTCGAAAATGTCAATATTTCAATCTTTCATTCACTCTATGGACAAACAGATCACATTAGGCAATTGGATTGATGCTGAAACAACCCTAGACTAGAATAATATTCTGTTCTCATTTGCACTGATACAAACCAGGAGAGAAAATAAGTTAAGGAGATAAATTGGTAAGCGTATCAATTTCTGTATGTGGTTATTTCTGTGTAACATGCAAAATCCCCCCTGCCCCGTTTGCTATTTTTAGTTTGAACTGAGCGTAGTCCCTAACCTAGGACCTCAGTCAATTGTATTTCCTTGTGTCTCCAGAGGCAAATACATTTAAATACATTTTGGAACTCTGCTTCTTTCTGCCAGCTCCAGAGAACAGTACAAAGACCCATCATCACTTAACATGCAAACCCCATAGTTAGGAGAACTGTGCAGAGAAGCATCAAGCCTGTGGCTGGTTTCGGTCTCTGTTTCACTGAGTTTGTCAGCAGCAGAGTCTGTAACTCAAGCAAGTGATTTTCATACAGCTGGAATTGGCCATTATGCTCAAATATGCTTATCTGGACACTGAACAAGTGTTTGTTTCCTGGAGTAACCACTTATGGAACATACAGATTAGAAAGTACAAACATATTGCCTAAATTGAATTAAAGGCAGCCAGTCACCCCCAAATTAAACACTTTAAGATATTTCCAAAAAACAGTAGCAGCTAAGTATCACAAAAATGGGGTAGCCTCATGTTTAAAACATAGGACTGAGAGCTATTAGGTCTGTTTCCCCTCCTGCTTCTGCTGCTTGTATTTTCCTCTTGATCTCAAATAAATTATTTATTGTCAAGATTTACATTTCCCCAGATTTAAAAAAAGACAGTTAGACTCCCTGGCTTTAAAGAGCAGTGCTGCAATAATTCATTATTCTTTGCAGAAGAAATCTAAAATTATTAGATTTGCTGCAGAAATTTGTATTGTTAGTGCTACCATAGTCCACTAGCAATTCCGCAAAATAACTTTATCTTGGATGGACTTACATTCTAAATTAAAATCAGTATTACCTTGAGTCTTGAACCAGAGCATCCCTTCATGGTCGTGTAAAATGAAGGGCAGAAAATAATCCACTTGTGATCATAATCCAGTTTCTCTTTGCATTATTTTAACCCCATCATTTCTTTCAGTACTATACTACACACACATTGACAACAGCAGGCATGTGGAAAAAAAGACTGTTCCAGTAAGCTCAACAGTGAATGGCAGATGGCCAATGTAAATTCTGGAAATAAAACCAATGGGCTAGCTCATGCCCTGCTGTAAATGATGACGTGACTTATATCATATGCTTCATTAGAGAAGTAGTACAGAAGAATTTTTTTAACTGACTTTTCCAAGCTCAGCAAGTTTTGGACTCAATGGCTAGGGAACTTGCCTTCTTTGAGTTATGCCGATTGCACAAGGCTGAGAGGTCTCTCTGACACTCAATCAGTTGGATCCATTTGCTCGTGTGAAGGCAGACATAACCATATCTGTCACTGGAACTGCTTTTGCTGCAAATGCAGACTGGACTGCTATATAGAGAAATGTCCAGTCATATGTTTTACTAGTCCCGGATGTATCTCTGCTCAAATGCATTTTCAAGACAGCTGTATCAACAAATTAGGGTACAACTACGGATTCCTCTCTCAAACAACTAACGTTGAGTAAGATGTGTGGGAATTGGAGTGAAAAGTGATGATAGGTAACTTGGTACATCATCATATTTACCTAATGAGAATGACAGGATGATTTAAATTTTCATTATCTTTGGAAGCACCACTTCTGAGGGTGAACAGGAAACTGTTCTTAGAAAGTGAACCATTTCACTTACAACTTTGTAAGAGCTGTATTCCATAGTATATCAATGCAACACAATTAATACCTCAGTCCCATTACCTGTTGGTCATCTGGAGTCCATATACCACAGGTGATCTGACTCTCCAAATTTATCTCCGAAGACCAGTGCCTTTGTCCGCTGACTGAACCAACCAGCACAAATCCATCTCTGTAGGAGATAAGTGCTTGAGTCCCATCATGGCTCCACGTGAAGTCGCTCACCTTAACATATCAAAGACAAGAAAAATAGATATATGGGCCATATAGGAATTTTCTGCTATTTTAATAAAAGATAGTGCTGCACAGAATGAGACAGGGCAACTGTTAGCCCAGTTGTAGCTCTGATGTCATGGCTATTGGATAAAGCAACTGTCCTTATAAATTGTCTTTGTGACAATTCTTGTAGATTCATTCCAATAAAGAAATGTTTCATTTTCTCCTGGGCTTTTCGAAAGGTATAAAGCACCATTCATTGCCCTCTTCATTTTGCCTCTCAGGACCTGATCACTCCTGACTGCAGAGAAAATGTGTACAAACCTGTGCCCCACGATCATTCACAAGCTCCACAGACCATCTGCCTTCATATTGTATCCAAACAAATATCCCTCCATCTGCATCGCAGGTTGCTAATTTCTGGAATGGCTCGTTCCATCTCACCAGCACAACCTTAAAAGATTACAAACAAAACAGCATTACCGCAACTGCGTGTTGTGCTAACAGCTACTTAACAAGAACCAGTTAAACAATATTGCAAAATAAACATCACTGCATTTCAGTCCTCCAGGAGATGTACAAAATAGCAATTTCCAACACAGCATTAGGCGCCTCTCAAGAGCAGCTGGAATTGTTTTGTCGTGACTGTTAGGAAATTCAGAGCCTCTCACCATCAGGACTTTTTGGAAGGCAATAAAAATGTACTGTATACAGGAACATGGGATTCCATTATAGAAGCAGCAAACAGGAGGTCCTGTACAGACCATCCAGAACTCTTTCAAATTATTTCCCCCCCGTAATCTCAGAGACAGTCAGACTGTAAGCGAAATCATCATCTCTGGCTGACTTCAAGTGAAGTTGCATGCACTGGTACTAGACTGAATGAGGATACTCATAACAGCAGTGACATGAAAAAAAATTTGAGAGTCACAAATTATTAAAAAATAGAAATTTCACAGAAAAGTTGCTTTTCTGGAGAATTTAATCAAGTCTAAACCTACCAAATTGTGCTCTCATTCCTAATTAATATCAAATTAACAAATACAGTATCTCTTAAGTCCTCAGTACAAAACTGAAAAAAGCATGTCATCCTAGTGCTTGGAGCAGAAATTAACAATAAAACCTTTTACTGTTAGTGACTTTTTCTTTAAAACTTTTTCCCCAAATGCATTTTATCTCCAAAACACACAGCTATATATGAGACACATTCATACACAAGGCAATTCCCCCCAGTTATTTTACTGAGACACAGTATATGCAAACAAAGAATGAATATATTAAATAGTCAATCAGTAGAGTGTTAAAAATTTTAACTACTTAAGGGGCATCCAGTTCTGATGCTGCTTTTTCATCAATCTAAACAGAGAGATTAATCACCGAAAAGGGACAGAAAGAGAAGATTTTCCTAAACTATATTTTGCTATTTACAGAGATGGACTGAGCCTCCTAAAGATTCCAGTCCTAAAATAGGCTTTGCGTAGACAGTAGACCCTTCACAATGAAATCAGCAGGTATTTTCAGAACTGGGATACAAATATGCATACCTCAAACCTAAACTTAACAGTTGAATAAAGATGATCTTACACTTTAGTGAGTCCTCATAGAGTGACAAGGGTCAGAACTTCAGCACGTGTACATCAGTGGAGCTCACCAGTCTGAAGCATCAACCCTTGACCAATGAAGCAACTCCAAGAAAACTGTTTCTTCGTGCATATGTAAAGATTATGGGGAGAGGAAGCGTGACAAACCACCTCTCTGTTCTTAAGAGGAATCTCATTTTAGATTTTGTAGAAAAACACTTGCTTCTACTTGATTATAAACCTGCAGCTGCACTCCAAGTCCTGTCTCCAGTCAGGTAGATTATAACATGGCAATAGATGGATTAGATCACACATTGTTTGTAGGGTTTTTTTGGGGGGGGTACTTGGGGTTTTTTGGGGGTCTTTTGTTTGTTTGTTTTTGTTTGGGTGTGTGTTTCTTTGTTTGTTTGCTTTGTTTTGTTAAAAAAGAAGTAAATAAAACATTCCATCAGAGTAATATAAGCAGCTGTACTTTGGTAGAGGTTTCACTCTGTCCCTTCTGTCTAAATAAAAGTAGCACAGATTTGCCTATTTTTCCTTTTTTTTTTTTNGTTTTATTTTGTTTTTTTTTGTTTTTTTTTTTTTTTTTTGGTAGAGCTTCCATGCACAGAGCCATGGTTTCATCCACCCTAAGGCAAAATGCCACAACAATGTAACTGTACTTTTCAGTAATGCCTAACAGTATTAAGGAAAAAGTGAAGAAAATCCCAAGGATAACACTGAAGAATCTTCATCTTTAAAGGCTGGGAATTGCTAATGCTAACGATGACTGTTAATTAGGTAGTGCTGATGTTGGAAGGTACTTATCACCACTGAAAATCAGAGCTTTAATGTTTATACACTGCTCATGTTGGACATTCCATATATCATACAGAATAAATTGAGAAAATTTAGGAACAAAAGAGAAAACCAATAGTTCAGATATGCGTTCTGGCAAACACCATCAAAGGTGTTAGCTGTCTTGGAATTGCCCTGTTTTGTCTGGCAGAGATTTGAGACAAGCATATGATTTTGTAGATCAGACATACCGGTTGACTTAGTGATAGAAATTATGGGCAAAGTGACAACAGTTACCTTGATGTAGCCTGTCTCTCTGCTATTTTTTCCTAACATTGCTAACAAGAGCAACCTTGTTAAAACTTGAAGATAATTTTTGATTCAAATTCTGTACAAACTGTCTTTTCTTTGAATTTGATAAACCATCCAAGGATACCTTTGACTGTAAACAAGATTAACTAGAGCCTCCCTCTCTCCATCCTAATTAGATATCAATTAGTAACTTCCAAAAGAAACTTACTGCCTTAAAATCATAATTGAAAGTGAGACAATGATTTTATATGCCTTCTGATAATATGATCATGAGGCAGCAAATCTGTAATTTGAAAATTCAACTTCTTTAAATGCAGAGCAAATATTATTATTTTATAAACTCATTTTAAAAGTGCTTCCATCATTTACATGTAACATCTGACTACAGATGCTGAGTCCACAGCTGCTTTAAGTATTTCCAATTTCATTTTAGACACTTAACATACTGAAGCAGAGATACAGAAAAGAAAAAGGATTGCCCTAAGTATTAGGAGGACTTTTATGTTGGCTAAAATGTAAAGCATATGAAAACATGCCCCATTGATAGCACACTTAAATAACGCATAACCTTGAATTACTTCCTCTGCAAAGAGGAATTTTATTGCTAACCCATAAATGCAAAGATATCATTACTTTCACTAACAGCTTCAACTCACAGGGGACCCATTTTTACTTCTGCCTTTATGGTTCTCTGCTTCCTACTTAGCATCTTCACACAGGTATTGAAGGACTAACCTGTTTTATCTTGTACTGAAAGAGCAAAAACGTTTGTAAGCAAAAGCAAGCTGTCTGTGAAGCATTCATGGTCTGCATAGACTTCGAATATATATTTGCCCAATTGTTTTGGTTTGTTTGTTGTTTTTAAAAAATACTATAAAAATGGCAAATGGTGTTTGTTCTGCTCTAAAAAAAACCCTGGTATCACAGATATTAATAAGCTTAAAAACAGCTCTCTTATACAGAAAATGATCTAGGAATAAAACTTCAAGGAACTCTTTGTCTAATATATGAAGTACAAAGTAAATGACAACATATTGCCCCCAAACAGGATGATTTCCATAAGCTTCAATGAGCTTTTGAATCAGGCTCTTATGTTTCCTTTGAGCTCCTTCTTATACAAGCCATAGTGGTGAAAAATGTGCTTCAAAACTGCATCATTCAGCATCTTCAACAGCTCCATTTTAATTGTCAACTTGATTTTCAGAAATTAAATGTAATTAATCCTAGAGGATTCATTGGGGATCTCTCCCCAAGAACTGACTGCATATTTTAACACTGCAAACACAGCAGAATCAGCAAAACCCCAAACCCTTAAATATTATTTTAATCATAAATTAAGGATATGTGAGGATTTATTATCCTCAATGTTAAAGAAGTTGTTTATGTATAAAATTAAAAGGGAAAATATTGTTAACTTACACTTGGGAGACAAATTCGTGCATTCATTTCCAGTACTATGGACTAATCAAGAATGAAATAACTGATAACATTTCTCAAATATAAAATCATGCAAGTTTAAGTTATGGTTTATAAACCTCAATTACTTCCCCACACTTCTCATCTTCTCAGATGCTTCATTTGGAAAAGACCTTGTCTTATGGCAAAGGAAACATCTAAATTATTCTAATAAAAAAAAAAAACCCAGACTTTTTTTTTCTTAATATCTCTTACTTATGCTTTAGAATTTCCATTTTCATTGCCTCCAATACTTTTTGGTCTACTACTGCAAATAATAAAACAAAGTCCAATCAGTCCCTCATCCAGAAGATAATTAAGTTTCTTAGAAAGAAACTCCCACAGAAAGACCATCACACAGCTAGAAATGCTAGAATTTATTAAAATCTTGGTAAGAAATTGTAACTGCAATATTTTTTCCCCTAATTTTCTAACACAGAATTACAGACCACTAAAAATCCAAAGCATTCTGAGAGCTTTTGTTACTTCTAATTTCACTGCAGTTTTTGAAGGAAATGACTGAAAATATGATCCACCAGTCTTCCAAGAGCAGGAGTCCTTCATCTAGAACACCATACAACAGTCATTACTGAAATCTCACCTCTGTAGTTCCTAAAATATTCTGTACATAATTGATACACAAGGGACAAACATCTAGAAAAAAAAAAAATGGGTAAATAACTAAGGCAATTAGTTCCTAGAGTTCCTTACCAAAATTTGACAGATTATATTACTGATGCACTGTAGTGAGTCACAGTGAGTAAATTTTAAGTCTCTAATCTTCCATAATTTTACTGGGGAGCAGACATATGATCTAAAGATAGAGGTCTTCTCCAGCATTTGTTTTCAAATACACTATGGAGATCTCCTTGCAGATGGACTATTGCAGCAATAACAAGTAGAGAATACTTAATGGCAAGTATTTGATTACAGCACCATTTGCTGTACCTGGAGAGTCACATTCCTTTATCTGGAAAGAGCAGTTCTGAAACTACAAGTGAATTAGGCATCTTTGCAGGGTGCACAGGATTTAATGCATCATAACTGAGCATATACAACACTAAACATTCTATGGAATTGCTGGCCTTTTTTTCCCCTCATAAATCATACTACATTTCTAATGCTATTGGAAGTGCTGATATGAATCCACCTTCCAAGCAGCGACAGCGAAAGATCCAACTGTTCTTAGGACAGAAAAAGTAGTAAGGGAAATTGGGTTATTGCCTACAGGAGCAGAGTACAAGACTCAGTCTATCCAAAGGCATCTTCCAGTTCTGTACTTTTAGGAAAGTACTTAAGTTTTTAAAGGAGCATATACGCATTGAAACAAAGCATTGGAAAAGGGGAGTGGAAAATCTGCCTAGGATCACTGAGCATCACCAATGTATTGCACTGGGCAATCCTGTTATGCAACATCCTAATAAGGAAACTGGTCTTCATCCATTGTTACACATATAGAGAAATAGATGCATATATAGTGTACACAGTATGTGCACCATGCTGGCACACATTATGCTTTATTAATGCCAACGAAGCGGGAGAGATGTGTAATTATTTATCAATGAGAAAAGATGAGTTTATAGTGAGGAACAGAAAAGAAACATAAAAGTAAAGGGACCAGAGAAACCAATAACTATCTTTACTTGCTAATACAGTTCAGTGCATCTCTCTACATAATATAGATATACACGTATAATACGTATATACTTTACATACATATAACATGGGCATGTGCAAGAACACATCTTTATTAAATCCTTGAGGAAAATGTGACGACTTTGTACATGTGTTGAAGTTAGTTAACTAAGTGGATTTTTATAACCAAAATGTAATTTAAAAGTGCAAACAGGCGCAAACAGACAAAAAAGCCAGCGGGTGTGGTAGGCTGCCTCTTCTGGGGTGGCACACCCATCTTCCTATCCCACTTGCCTTACCTTGTATTGTCTGATGATACACTCCCTATCTCTCCCACACCTGTGGAGCTTTGACTTTTCATTTCCAGTGACATTAAACCCAGGTGGAAGTGCTTTGTTTGCACACAGAGCTGTCAGTTTCCAAGGCACAATACATCAAGGAATTATTATTAAGAAGAAACTACTACTATTAAGAACAAATATTGTGCTGCAGCTAAAGAATGGCAATTTTCTAACAGCCAGTGTCTACATTCCTTGAGAAAACCTGCCAACTCACACAGTATGTGCTGCATACCACAGAGTGGGGAAATGAATGGCAACTGAGTTCTTGGAGACAGAAAACACCACCCAAATCCTTTGTTTCTTTAGTCTAATAAGAAGAATATGAACTCTCTTCCTGGAAGTACTGAAGTGTCCTCCAGATATCTCCAGGATGGATGTACTTCAACAACCCTTACTCCTGCTGCAGGAGAAGCTGCTGTCACTGGTGATGTGTGCTGATGGCTTGGCAGCTGCTCAGAGCCCCCAGGGGGTTCGGGTTTGGCCACTGCCACAGGCACTGCTTTCCACTGCCACTCATACATTAGAGGTCTACCACTCTATCCCAGGTTTCTACTTTCTCCCTGAAAAAAGTGTATTACTCTGCCAACAGTTATCATCTTGCTTTTTCTGATCTTTGAAAGAAGCTTGAGTTTCTGTAAATACTATTTAAACAAACAGAATAACATTGTCGTGAGAGATAACTATGGGGTTTAAAAAATTATTAAAAAACCCATGCAAAGACCAAGTTTGAATCGTCTTTTTTTTTTTTTTTAAACTGGAAATCTGATTTCATGGTATAAATGATTTACTGATTTCATCAGTAAACTAAGTGTGACATCTGTGTCAGTTGGGGGCCTAATCTTGCACCAACTGAAATTAGAATAAGGCTGGACCAGAACGAAGGTGCTAACCTTAATGGAAGTGCCCAGCTGCAACTCTCCACCTTCCTCTGGCCACAGACTTCCCAGTGGCCTTCATGTGAAGACCCGCTCCAAACCAACTGCATTCCTAACTCAAACAACTCCAATGAGTACAACGCAGGAATACGTTAGAAACTCTGGGACATTTTGTTCTATATGTTCCCTCTAATTTTTTTTCCCTTTCTCCATGGCATTTGTTTTGATAATGCTCCAAGCACCAACCAGGCTGAAAAAGACAGATCATGTGCTCAGCTGCAGAAAGAGAAAAGGCCATGTAGGAGCAGTTGCAGTTTGCCAACAATATCATTCCAAGTAGGCACAGGGGAGGTAATCATTCACCCAGCACTCACTTGCTCTCTGTGTGAGTGGCTGGTACCCTCTGCAAGTAATAGTGTGGTTGCTCACCCCCTGGGAAGAGTGTCAATGCTCCCCAGCAAGTCTTGGCTATTTGCTTCACAGATGACCACCACACACACCTATTTATAACAGGTATCTTGGGACTGGCATCCAACCCACCACATATACCTATTTCTGAAAGATACCATACAGTTGGCATACTTTCCACAGTGGAAGGCAACCTGACCTTTAAAAGCTCTAGGGGATGACTGGCAAATAGGCAACTGCAAGAAAAATTTCTTTTGATAGCTACTTTGAGGAGGGAATGTACTTAGTGTGAGTAAGATGTCATCTTAAAAATACCTAGAGTGACAACATCTCACTGAATACATTTAGGAGCCTTGATAGTAAACTTCTATGACAAGGACTGAGAAAGGCTCTAAAGCTTTACAAATCTCATTATGTTTCTTAAGTTATGCCTTGCATTTTAAGAAATACACCTCCAAAGTCTATTAATGCCAAAGATTTGCCATGTAATCATTTTATATGTTCATGGAACACAAAACATGCCCTCTAATAACCTACTTCAGAGCAAAGCATCCCCAATACCCCTCACAGATACCAATCAAGAAGTGTTCTATAACTACAAATGAAACAGCTCACAGGGCTAATTCCAAAGGAATTCTCTTTTAACTTTGTAATCATCCTGTTTTATTATGGCTTCAAAGAGCTCCAGTTACAGGGTACATTAAAAAGATCCCAATGAAACAGATTCCAAGGATATCCAATAAATATATTTGGGCAGCTGTGGACCTTCAATGGGTCAAGAAATGACAGGAGATAAGAACCTAATGTGGATGACAAGATGTTGGTATCTGGCTACCAGTTCTCATTAGAATAAGATAACTAAAGCTAAACTAAAGATAAGTGATTCCACAGAAAAATCTTTTTCAGTCATGCTGTGCTCACTTCCAGTGAGGGAAACTTCTTTATAGCATGTACATTATTACATGTCTCTAATCAATGGTCTTTAAGCATTCCTACAAGATACTTCTGTTTAATTGCCCATACACACTCTGTAGAAGTGCAGAGGCAAACCCAAGTTCACTAAAAATAAATCAAAACTGAATGTTGATAACGAAGAGCAAAGCACTGATAAATAAAATAGCACTTTCATCACTTTCCTTTATAAGAAGAAAGATCTTGCTTTGTTCCAGTTTCCTTACAGATAAAACCACCATAATAAAAGAAGGAGAGATGACTGTTCCAGCTAAAGATGAATTACTGGTTTTGCCTTAAGATCAAAATACTCAGAGGAAGAAAGTTCCCCCTCTCTCTAGCAAATCACCAGTGAACACCTTTAGTAGGGGTCCACTGCTGTTAAAATTAAGACACATGCCATAACTGTGCAGAGTGGCAGTTTCCTGGGTTTGAGAGTCTACAGTCAAGTATTTTCCCACAAGAAAAAAAACACCAGATATAAAATTCTCTGGTATTTACTCTACATTAAAAGTACAGAATGTTCATTTCACTTATGTTTGACAAAATTACATTACAGATGGTATAAATTGGGACCATTTTACAATCTTCATATTTACATTCACTTTTGGACTGTATGTAAATGTGGTAAATTTACATTTACACTGAGTACCTCAAGATATAAAAGCAAGAACATTCACTGATATCCACCTATGCATCATCACCATATATGAATTCAGTGACCACGCACATCTCTGACTGAAGGTCCAAGGAGAGGGGGTGAGGGAAATACCCCACGAGATAGATTTAAAATTCCTTCTGTCTTTTTTTCCTGGCTAAGGATACAGAAAAATATTGGATGCAAAACAGACACCCTGTGGCAGCGCCTACAGCTTTTATTCTGACTCTTGTTTTTAAATGTATGTAATCAGGGACAAAATACTGTTTGGAACTATGCATTATATCCTACATGATGGATCACCAAATCATTGCAAAAGAGAGCCCCAGAGGAGACAGGAAAACAGTAAACATTACTGAAAACTATCCTTACTCAAAAAGAACTAGCTCTGTTCTGCTTTCTCAACAGCAGCTACTAAGGCATTCCTACAGTGTCCTTCATCCCTGTAAATGGTCTCTTGTTTGGGAATACCCCCAGGGTAATGAATTGCTGGAAAAAGTCAGTGAAGTGACTATGACAGAAGCACTCTCCCTTATACTCGATCTTCCCAGTTTGGTGGTTAAAAATTCCTGATGAAGTAATAGTCAGACGTAATTTTATAACTTTACATATATATATATGCATGCACAAGAACAGCAAAAAAACAAAACAAAACCCAACCAACCAAAAAAACCCCAAAAATAAAAAACACACCACACCAAAACAAACTGAAACCTGAAACATAGGAAACTTCAGAGGAAACTCATTTTAGAGAGCTGTGCTAGTTAACACAAAGAAAGGAGGCAACACAAGTTATTCACCTTCTGGATATCTATTCTGAGAAGTGTCAGTAATATAATGATGCCTTATGACCACATACCAAGGATCTGTTCATATCAAATATATTTAAGGTAACAATGTTTTGCTCATCAGATATTCAAACTCATACAGCATGATAATTAAGTAACATTATTCCAGGTTTCTGAACACCATAATTAGCATTTATGGCAGGGATTTTACAATCAGAAGCCGGCCAACAACTGTCTTGATGATTTTACATGGTAGACTATAACTCAGCTTGCACCTGGTTAGCTGAATTCACTGCAGGAGTCCCCCAGACAAGTCTTACATGGGACCAGACACTGCAGCATGAGCTTTGTGCAAGCCCTCTCCACAGACATGAGCTTAACCCTTTAAGAACTGCAGTAAAAAATTAATTTTTTTGTCAGCAATGTAAACAGAAAATACCTTTAGATTCAGAGGCAAGTGTGCAAAGAGTTGTCCAAAAGTGATTATTTCTCTGACAGCTACAATACTTCAACTTTAATTTTTTTTTTCAAACATTAAGGAAGTAAAAATAATCCAAACTTCAGTAGGAGCACAGATCAGCTCTTCAAATGCATTACTATTCCCCAGGTGATAATAGCTGTGCTCTAATCAAATTAAGGTTGAGTTATAAGGTGTACTGGAGGCAAATGGTATGGCTGGGCACTTCACTGCTAAAGTGGGACTACTGTACTATCCCAAATTCCCTAAGAAATACTCAGCTATCACTATCCTGGTCATCAAATCCAGCTGTAAAACCTCTGTGTGAGATAACAAGCAATGGTAGAGCATTTCTGGCCATCTGAGGAATATCGGTGCCCATAAATTAGTCACAGAAACTGAGAAAAGAAAGTAATCTTTATTGGGCTGCCTGGACTGCCTTTGTGTGACTCAGAGACTGGGCATCTCTAATCCTTTTGTGAGAATGACAAAATTCCACCATGTTACTTTGCAAAAGTAAGGACACCTGCTTTAACTTTAACCACAAGGCCTCCACCTGAACCCTCCCCACCCACCTGTTGCCCCAAGTAGGTTCATTTATAGGATGTTCAGCTAATGGCATTTGGGGCAGCTGTTGAAGAGACTGTGTAACTGCTAGATGGACATACAGAACAAAATGAAAAATGAAGTAGTGTCTAATTCCAAGGTTAATGATGCCAGGGAGGGACTGAGCAGTAAAACAGGGAATGGAGAAAAGGCAGCACAGCCACTCAGCTCTTGCACCTCTCAGGACAGAAAAGTACTCTGAATTAACAATACAAATAACTAAAAATCACAATATTAACATGCAAAACATTCACTATAGCACATCACAATAACTAAGACAATGGATACCTATGATGAATTGCTTTGTTAATATATTACCCCCATGGAGGCTCTGATTCAGGCTTGAGACACACTGGCCCACCTAATTTGCAACTGATACAAACTGCTAACAATGTGAATACGTGCTAAAGAAATGCTGTAGTCCAAGAAATGCCACATAACATATTCTGAAAATGCTATCCTTGCTTTAGCTGGCCTGCAATTCTGCACAGACTCTGTAAGCAATTTTATCTTCATTTCTTACTTCTTCATGGAATATAAATGGTACCGTAATGCAGTCGGCCACATGACCAAAACTTTTACTTATTAGACTTTCCAGAGAATGCAATGGAGCTATAAATAAGGAGTTCAATCAGTTACTCAGATGGAAGGATAGAAACAAAGGGGACAACCCCAGAAAGCTACTATAGAATAAACAAATCTCAACCAGAAGAGACCCCCACATTACTAGAACAACAGTTTATGAACGAGGACAGTCCTTGACATTTTCACCCTTTAAGATCAAGTGAAAAGAGAGCTAGGGAAGCACTGCAGGGCAAGCCAGCTCTACAGAACTGTAAAACCATGATATTTGCTCAGTGCACTCCAGAGGATTCAACTATAGGTTAAGAATGAGTTCACTGGGCTTCCTAATGGAATGTTAGGATCACCATGAGACCACCCAATCATAAGGGTGATAGGCAACACATATCTGACTGTCCAGGACAATACTTGACCTCAACTAATGCAGATATTAACAAAGATATTGATTGCCTGTGGAGCAGAAAGGAGTTTCCAAGGAACTGAGCTAAGACTGACTTCTCAGAGACCAAAGAGCAAGAATATTCAACTTTTAACAACCCAGCCAGTATACGAGCCACAGACTAGAGATGAAAGTTGTCTGATCTGTAGCCAAGAGCCCAAGCCAGTTTATAAGCACTACCTCACAGGAAAGAAATTTTTATAGTTTAGATAGTTTATCTTTCAGTTCACTCAAAAGAAAAAAAAAAAAAAAAGAAAAGCAGTTAAGAAATGCACACATTTCTGTTTTGTTTGCTTTTTCCAGTAAAATCCTCTAGAAAGTTTCACAAAGCAAAGTTAAGTGGATGCTTTTTATTTCAAGTCACTTCCTTGTCGATGAGCATCTGGAAAATGACTGCAACAAAAACCTAGTGAAGCAGTGAAGTGTATTTAGGTAAGCACATCTGTCTGTGCACTGCTTCTACCTTTTCCCTCTTTCCAGCCATACGAAAGTCTCAAAGCAACTGTCTCTCCTTCCAGGTTTTCAATGAAGTGAGAACTAATCTGGCTAGCTACAGCAAAGAATCACAGGCAGGTGGCTCACCACAGTTTTCCAAAAGCAAAAAAATCTTCTAAATTAAAAAGGTAACCTCTCTTAACATTTTATTTCAAAACAAAGGTATCAATGTTTAAATAATAGTTTTGACTTGACAATTTCTACATCTCTGTCAAACACCCTTAAAGAGTTAGCCAGTTACCAGTTGGAATATAATTGTTTCAACAGTAAGTTTACATGTGACTTTGCCTGACCATGTCTGTGCTACCAAGTCTTCTACAAGAAGACACCGCAGTTTTCCTCTCACCACAAAGCCTTCTTCCTGCCCCTCTGGCTGGCGCACTCGCAATGTTTAAGTTTTTTATCTCTATGTTTTAGGTATTTCCCACAAAGGACTCTTAATTGCATACACAAGTAGCAGTGTAAATTGATTCTCTCTGCACTCAATTCTGTATTTTTCCTTACAAACACTGTTGTTGTTGGGTTTCTTTGCTATTTCTGGTGCCTTTGTTTGAGGGGAAAAAAAAGCCCTGCACCTTTTTATTAGTCCGTAAGACAGGATTTCTGGAAGACATTGTGGAATATATATTAAAGTATTTAAAACTGTAAACACACAGCATGGATTGAATAGGTATCACTAAGTAAACACTGCTATAACACAAGAGATTATCTACAAGCACTACAGGCCATGCTTTCTGACTGCCATCATTCTAGGAAGGTCCACTTCAAAAGCAGAAAACACTGCCACTGAACATCCCCTTACCAAGCAGCAATGGCATTACTTCAGACTGGGCTGCAGAAAATACTTGTTGTAATTCTATGCACAATTTTTGTCTCTTTATGATACTTTACAGAATTTAAAGTAATGTTAACATTCTTAAGAGAGTTTGAAAGCAAGAAAAGTAATTGAAGATTTGAGGTATCTGATTAAAGGCAAATAATAACAGAAAAATTGCATACTGGCAAAGGGGAGTCATGCAAAGTCAGCAAGTGCTAGAATGACACGAAAAAACAAGGAAGGGAAGACATCATTAAATGATACTGTAAGCAACAGGATGGTATGCAGGAAACTGTCTTTTAGGTTAACTATGAAGTAAAACTTCCAGCAATGAAAGAAATGGTTGAATAGTTTTCTAAAATAAAAAGTGGAATGAAGCCATCCTTTGGAAACACTTCATACAAATTTTCACCTAGCATTAGAAGGTACATTGCAGGGACTTACCTTCTGTGTGTATGTTAACTGACTACACATGGTTATTGCAGTTCAGTGGTTCTGTTATTAAAACATTATTTTTTTATTTATTAACTAAGATTTATGAAAAAGAAATGCATTTTATTAATAAATACGACAATAAATTATTTAAATGTTCTAATTTTTTAATATAATGGTATCACTTTAAAGTTTACTTGAATGCTAAAGTGTTGCACATGTATGGAATAGAGATATATTACTTCAGTACAAGTATGTGATAAAAATAAATATATAGTCCTATTCTGTGCATGAAGGTGAAGGCAAATGGTCTGTGTCTTTATATAGCTATCATTAAATCACTATTTTTGTGTCTGTCTATAGACTGGGTCCATATGTGATGGCTGCCCAGATGGTCTGTCAGCTACTTTCATATCTGCATGCAGATCTGCAAGCAATCAGTCATTCCAGTAGGTTTTGCTCTGTATGGGCTCTTGCTACACTTTGAAATGGTAGTCTGCTAGCACTTTCAGAGTACAGCATCTTCCGAAAGAACAACAGATGGAGTGAAACAGTCTGGGAGTCACTCACTTTTCTGAGAAACCT
This sequence comes from Chloroceryle aenea, assembly GCA_013399075.1. Taxonomy (NCBI): domain Eukaryota; kingdom Metazoa; phylum Chordata; class Aves; order Coraciiformes; family Cerylidae; genus Chloroceryle; species Chloroceryle aenea. The sequence continues at coordinate 723,677 of VWZY01010289.1, forward strand.
TTAGTAACAAAACAGTGACATCACCAGCATAATGACTGAACAGCTCCATTTGGAAATTAATTGTTTATATTATTAAGCAGCTAATGATCTTGAGGGAAGGACCTAATTGTATGAGGTGGTTCTGAGTGGATCATATCATAACCCAGGAATCAGAGTGTCTCACTCTCTCTTATAAGGGAGATGGAGGGTTAGGGCAGCAGATCAAAAGCATGGATTTAGAAATGGGACTCAAGATCCAACAAAGAGGGATCTTCACCAAGGGAAGTCCCCTATGCAGTGCCAAAAAGTACTCTGCAAAGGACTCAAGGATACTACATGAACCATCAAGTCCCACCATGTCTAGAGACACAGGAGTGAAGGAACCCAGTAAGCTAATTCATGACCAAGCTCAGCTTACACAGGGTAGGAGATAAAGCTAAGCTAAGCATCTCTGAACAGGGGGGCATAGGGAATCCACAGCTGAAGCTCTCAGCCATCAACTTCCTCCACCCTTCCCTGTCCCAGAGCATCAGCTGGAAGGTGGACTCATGGCAATCACTGCCTCCTCCTGCTCTGTGGTCCATCTGTACAGCCCATCAGCCAGAAGATTTTCAGCAAGCCTCCATGACTTTCAAAACCCACTTGGATCTGTTCCTGCATGGCCTGCCCTAGGTGATCTTGCTCTGGCAGGGGGGTTGGACTAGATGATCTCCAGAGATCCCTTCCAAACTCTACCATTCTATGATTCTGTGTTGGCTCCAGCCACATCCATGCATATCTATATCTCACTTTGCTGCTATTACTATATGGGAATTCCATCAAAGTATGTTCCTGTAGGAAAAAAAAAACAAACTGCCCAAACAAACAAAATCACAAAACTATTGTTGTACCCTATTATTACTGTGCCATCTGTGTCTCAGAAGAATGATTTTGCTCTTAATGTGACCATTTGGCAGAGCTGACACCTTTGGGGAGGAGAATGAGCATGAGTCAGGGAGTCCTGGACAGCTTCTCTCAGAAGGGAGTAAGGGAGTGCAGAAGAGGCAGCTACTGAGCAACCCTCAGTGCCCAGCCTGACTCCCAGTCTCATATGATCTTGAAATATTAGATTTATGAGTACTAAAAATAAAACCATGTGATGCAGACTCATGCACTGGCAAGTCTGTTGTTATGCAGTGAAACCACGATAGCTGAGATACTGTAGCTATGAGCCAGTCATCTAAAGTTAATAGTTTTATTTACATTTATGATCCAGTTAGTTAACACTATTTTAACATAAATTATGCTAGCCTTTTTATTTTTTATAAAATTCTACTATTATTACTGCATAGGCATATACATGATTTATTACCTACTGATTTCCTAAAACCTCACAAGTAGGGTGGGTTTTTTCCATACCATTTTACTGATTCCAATTCACAGGTTTATGTTATGCTCACCATTTGAAGGCCAAATACCAACATCTTCCATTAACATTTTGGAATTACCTTACCTTCTGATAATTAAGTAGAAAATAGTTTCTTTTTCTGCATATACAGCTTTCCTTTCTCAAGAGGAACTGATTTTGAAAGTCCGTTCAAATATCTGCATCATACCTTTAAGATCTGCAGACAACATCTTTTTTTTTTTTTTTTTTTAACATTACCCTAAAATATCATGTCACCTATAAAGAAGCACAACTCAGAGAATAACTGTACACCAGCACTGACACAAACACACTTCTAAGACTGCAAGTACAGTAACCAAGGAGGTTACTACCAGGTAAAATGGCAGGAGTACATGAACTGACTGGTGCCCGGCAAGTGTTAAAGAGTCAAATTCATTATGGGTGAAATAGAATTTAACACAACCAAAAATCAAGAAAACGATGAACTAACTGCTCATCACCATGTACTCACATACATATATCCCTGAAAACTCCGCCTACTGGAAGGGCACACGGAGATGTACTTTGTAGGCAGACAAACAAAAAGGTTTCCTTAGTTTAGGTTTGCCTCTACGTTACCAGCTGAAGTGAAGACATCAGGTAAAGACAACAGTTGCTTATGTCATGCCTTCCAGTTACTGTAAGTGGAATGAACTCCAGAACACAAGTGCTGAAAGCACTCTTGCTTTAATGGCATTTTTAAGAGATGAAGAACTTTTACTCACACACATAATGCACATACGACCAAAAAAAACTAACTCCACTCTTTCTTCTCAAATTTACTATCGCATCAGTTCCTGATGTTATTATACCTCCATAGACCTGTACTTGCAAGCTTCTGTTTAGCCACATGCCTTGGTGACTTCAACAGATGTTGGGAACCACCCTTTCAATTCTCTAGGCTGCTCTGTTCAGCCAGTGCCTGAAAACAGACCATACTACACTGAATTCAGGCATCACCCACACAGAATGCTCTTTAGTGACAATCAGAAATGATTTCACACCTTTTATGCAAATATTACATGAATTACACCACTAAAGTCCTACCTAATAGTTTATGTTTGGAAGAACAACCAGCAAAAGAACAGAAAGATATCCCTAGCAGCCAGCGATTGTCTTAAAATATCAAGTGTGAAGCTTAATATCCCCTTCAAAATTGGTCAAAATTGGATTACGGCAGCTGTAAATATTTCTGATAACCATTAGAATAACCTTATAAAAACCTTGTTAAATTCTCCACCTAACTACTTACTGCCATAGTGACTTTCATAACAATTACAGATCTGGACAAGAATTACCTTTTATCAGTTTTGAAATTTGCAACCTTCTGATTCCTTTAACTATCCACTTACTTTGGTGCTTTAAGACAAGGAAGAGAAACTACCCCAATCTACCTTCTCTATAACCGTTTACTGGTTTCTGCAGTTTTAGCACATCTCTTCCATTCATCTACTTTCTAGGATAAAAAGTCACAATTTTCTTCAGCCACTCTCCACAACTGAAATTTCCCCAATCCTTTTTCAGTTTCATCTTGCATTCCCAGAACTCCCACTAACTCTCAAGTGTTATTTTAAGGTGAGATGAGGATGTTCTTGATATATCAGCTTTTACTTTTGGTATCATTATCCATGATATTCTTTTTTACTTTTCCTACTCTTAATGGTATGTGTTCAAAATTACTGGGACTTCTTTTACTACTGTATTTTTCATGTCAGCTGAATACTGAGAAAGAGCTTGCTATTCTCAGGTCTAGGTCTTTCCTAAACTGACGTCTTCACGTAGGGGTGTAGGACTGACGGCCTCACAGCTCTCCATGCTCATGGATCAGACACCACCTAGCCACTTCTCACTGCAGCCTTTTGGCAGGGCTAGTGGGAGAGGCACAATCCCACACCAGGGCTGCTTCATGCCTGTGAGAACAGTCCCCACAAGCCTGAAGTGGGGATTTATCAATATACCACGGTTAGATGGTCTAACTGGTTAATGCACCCTTTGCCTCTGTCTCCAGTAAAGGTTTTGAGTTGTGCCAGCAAATTGACTCTCAGCAGTATCATGTTTCATAATAACCATCCATAAAGGACAACATAACTTTCTATAAGCTTTCATCAGTTAAATCAAATTATTTTCCACATGCCAAAAGACCTTCCTCCCCTTCAGTTTGGTATGACACTATTTTCTTCTGTGCAATCTTGATGGCTGCAATCTACAAATTGTGACCTGTTTGCAATTATTATTTCAGCTAATTTACTGACTACCAGTACAAGCTTACTGGGTTGTAATCCTCTGAACACTGCCTAGAGACTAACACATTTAGTTCCATATTCTTTTTTATATTATTTCAAATAAAACTACATATTTTGTCTAACACTTCAGCCACCTCATACTTGAGCTCTTTCAGCGAATCTGGATGCATAGCTGCAGTGAGGACTAGTACTACTAAATAATTTAACATTTCTGCGATGTTCTACTTTCCCGAATTGCTCCCTTTGCACGTGGCAATCCATCGAGTAAGTCCACCAGTTATCAATTTCCAGCTTCTCATTCAGTGAAAGCACTCTCTGTTATTTGTTCCTATTCCTTCAGCTGTGTGCTCCACTGCCAGCATTTCAGTCTTTTGTGGTCCATTTTTACCTGTTGTAGGATTACCTTATGGGCTTACTTTCCTTTAGGAGTCCTACAGCTTACCTTCTGAAGACAGTGGTTTTCTCCTCTCCAGGCAAGGTGCACAGAAAAGACCATCTGGTTACTGGATCCTGTCTGCAAGATCTCAGGACAGAGGCACTGCCTGGGATCTGCTGTGGATGGGGGAACTGCCACCAACTATTTGTCCTCTGCTTCTCTTACTTGCAGGGAAAAAGTGCTCTCAGTGTGTGGGCTTGTGTAAGGGATCACTCCTACTGTAACTTTCTCCCTGTTTGTAGGATCTCAAAGCACACCAGAAGGTAACAAAGTAATCTCATTTATAGTTTAACACAAAAAAAAAATCCAAGTATTTTTCTGCAGTCATCAAGAGTAGAATCACAAGTATTAACAGTTCAAAAGAGAAAAAGCTGAAAACTGTAAAATTTTTAAGTTAAATTAATAAATGTTGGGTCTGAGACCTGATGTTTGAATGCTTTTATAAACAACATTATTGACCTTAACTAAGAAACTCAAGACTGTTAATGAAATGATCCCCTACTGACCCTTGATGTCCTATTTTTTCCTACAAGATAAGGAGTTGATAGGTCCACAACATATTCAGGCTGAAAATCACTGGCTCTTACTCTTTGCCCTACTCATCACATTTGTATAGTTCTATACGTACAGCACTCCAAACATGAAATGTGTCCCTTTGCAGCATCTAGCAGCTACGGATGGAGAACAAGTAGAGCATGCTAAAAGTACATGTACAAGCAAAAAAAAAAAGGGCCATATTGTTTGATCCTTTCATTATTGATAAACATCATATGCCTCTATGTTCCGTGTTACCTAGGCTGAACAAGTACTTAGGTTACTTGGGAACAAGGCTCAAAATAAATGACATTTGACAATACAGGGAATTGCCTTCCCTTGAAAGTAAACTGACTTGATGGTTGCACTATACAATGCTCTGGTTCTCTAAACAAGGCTGTGACTCTTCAAGTAATTCTTACTACAGCACTAAACAGAATGAACATGGTTTAGCTGTAAGTGAAGCAAGGCACGAGTGAATCAATATGAACTGATGCATGCTTGCAACAAAACTGAGGACTTTTGATTAGTGCCTGGGCAGTTTTAGGATCGATACAAACACTCACAGGTCAGTTGAGTGAGATCTGCCAAGAGTCATGCTTTGGAGGAGACTCAGGAAAAGCTGCTGTATAGATTTTCTTTGGTGGGCAAAGCTCCCATCTCAGCTGCTTGTTCCCACGCTTGGTTTCCATCTTACTGTTCCTTCATTTGTGCCAATGAACAAATTTACCACGCGAGTGGCCACATGGTAAATCAGATTACAGAAAAAAATATCTTGCAACAATTAAGTGTGGCTGAACTATAGTGCAGGAAAATAAACCTCTTGAATAAGTTCTGATACCAAAAGGCTGCCCATGAAACTACATTCATGCCCCTTTAGTGCCACTGCAGTGATGGAAACAGGTTGGCAGCACAATAAAACATGTTCATCTGATGACGATAGCCTCCTATGCCCAACACAGCTCAGTCCCCATACAAGTTTCATCTGGTTTGTTAAACTCCAGAGCTGAAGAAAGGCTACAAGTCCTGCAGAGCCCCAAAACCTGTGTGCCTTCTGGGGGAGCTTTCGGCATGCCTCGCGCTGGCCGAGAGGAATCCTGCTGCCAATGTACTGCCCACAGCGTGGAGCACCAGGCACTGGAGAACACAAAATGAGATGTCTACCGGTGTGTTTTTATAGTAACATTGACAGCACCTAAACACAGAGGCCATCTCTGGTCATTAAAGCCTATTCAAAGCAGCAGGAAGAGATTTATGAGTTAAGAAAGAAGAATCTGCTCTTCTCACCACAAGGCTGACACATGCTTTAAGACTCTGTGCTTTGCTTCCTAGCTGTAATTTGAGAAAATATTCAGATCATGAGTGAGACTGGTGAATTTTGGGGGATTTTAACACTTCTATTTTGGGTGAAAAATTATTTGCATTTTGTTCCAAACTGGCATCACAGTCTAAAACAGAATTCATGATTGAAAGGTTTATTTTTCTTTCTTCCACAGTACTCTTTCCATCTCCCACACTCACTATAAATAATGCACAACTCACATGTGAAGTGAATTAAAAAAGGTTGAAGGCCAGAAATATATACTCCACAAGCAGGTCCTAAAAAAACCTTTCTTTTTAGGCAGCTAAGTGTTCCAGGCTAACTCACCCAACCACTCAGCATGTACCCAAATCTAGAGTATATGATAATTCATCCACATTAAAGAGATTTTTTTTCCATATTGGTTTTCTGGGAGCTAAACCACACTGCTCTAAAATTCAAACTATGCACACACTCACTGTTCAACAAGGCTCTCATTTGAAACTCATCCCAGCTTATACAGCTCAAGCATTTGAAGTCAACGCAATACTTTTGAACATTTCTGGTGAATCTGAGAGTCCAGAACCTGACTGTCTGAATGTGACATCCAAGTAGTTCTCATGTTTTTCACAGAGATTTATCACTATGCAGAAAGATGGGAACCAGAGCTCCAGAAATGAGGATAAAATTGACAAAAAATATTTTCTTAATCTTAAAGAGCTGCTATTTAATCTATAGTCACTGCACTAAGGGGACAGCAGTGCTATTACTAAGAAAAGAAAGGAAAATTAAAAGGCTTCCATAGATTACAGACTAAGGTAACTTCATTAACCTTCCTGATTTTTAACTCCTCTTGCTAAAACAAATCCATAACAGTTAAATCATCTTTTCTAATTATATGCTCTATTCCCAAAGAATACACTATCTACACTTTGGCGCCCACTTTATATCACCACTGCATAATAGTTTCCACAATTTACAGCACTGTATTTTGTTTGCTAATCCGGGTATCTCATGCCTGTTAACAGCAGATCTATGGGCGATGCAGCTTTTCTGAGACAGTGCACTGGAGTGTCACTCGAAGTATTTACTCTAGGACAGAAGTTCTCAGCCTGGGAATCGTGAATAGCATTCAGGAATAGCAATCACCCTCTCTTTTCTCAAAATAGGTAGTGATCCAAAGAAAACGTTTTTGTAATGAGAGGTCAGTGCACAAAGACAACCGTTCTACAGTATGGGACTGAACAATCTACAGGGGCTTAGGGACTATTTTCAACCTGCAATTGATCGAGGCAAGTATTATGATAACAGATAAATATGACAAAAGCAAATGTATCAACTTGTCAGGGAAATTTTAAAGACTCCTAAGCACAAGTACAGGCACATCGTAGCAAATGTGGTCAGCCACAAAGCCAGGCTTGTAAGGAAGAACTGCATCACACAGTATGCAAACTACAGCTCTCCCAAAGAACTACATGGAAGTGAGACATAAAATGGGATTTACTTAATGGTTCCAATATAATGTTTTGTGGCACTTTCTTTTCCCTGAAAAAAAGTCAGCTTCTGTACCTTTTCACACAGATTTGAGACAAAAGAATATCAAAATACTTTTATCTAACTCTTGACTTATGTTACCTTACAAGGACAGGTTACAGAAGAGGAGCTGGAAAGAGACCGAAAGGAATACTGCAGCTGAGGAAGCTATTGGCCTCTAAGGTTCACAAGCATGTGTTTCTTCAGAAACTGCTGAACTGGGCTAGTTCCCAAAAAGAACATCTAAGCACTTTAATCTGCTCTTGTATCAATTTCCCAGCAGAGTTTGGAGATTTAGTTGAGGACCAAACTTGCAACAGCTTCTGGGAGCAAAAGCAGCAGTGTGGATACTGGATTGCAGAGCCAGTCTACAGCCTGAAGGCTTCCATCTGGGCTCCTTCTCATGAACATTACACTTCAAGTGCAAAAATAATAATTAAAAAAAAAGCAAAAAAAAAATTAAAGATCTTAATCTAACAGGAGAGATGGTGTTACAGCTATTGAAAGAATTAACTCTGCATTTTCCTTAGCCAACTGCCTTTCAAGCCTGACTACTCACAGATTTCTGTGGATGTGGCAATGCACTGATTTCTACTTCAAAAAACTAGTAGTAAATGAAACAATTTCTTGATCTCTCTGCCACATATGACAGCATGTTTTCCTCTTAACAGTAAGGTCTACCAAAGACTTTCTGACCTGAGTATGTTCCTCAATGACAATTTTGACAGAATTACAAGGACTGGAGATAAACAATTGAACTAACATAACACAAAAACCACTGAGATGAAATTGCTACTCAATGCTAGATACCTATGACATTGAAACAGACTCTCATTTGAATTCAAGTCTGAATTCCTAACTACAGATATACACCATAAACCAGCATCTCAGCCATCTCCAGCACAGCATTCCAGAACTCTCTCTGCTTGTAGAGATACAAATAGTAAGAAGAGCAAGAATAAACATCAAATAAAAAAAGCCACCCCATTCAAAAGAAGAGCAGCTGTATAGAGTTCTTAAAACATTTGTGTTATGATATATCAAAATAAACCTGCTATTCTGAAGCTTCTCCCATTCTAGACCCGTCTCTCACCCTGCCACTTTTCTGCAACCGATCCCACTGCCCACGAGATCACAGCACAAGCGGCATCATCACACCAGCTACATACAAAACAAGTACTAAGTGCCGGAGTCCGAGTCACTCACAATTACTTACTAAAGCTAGAGTCTTCAAAATGATTTTGTATAAACTGAGTGCCATTAGGGAGGCCTGTATGTCTTTGAAATGGCTCTACAAAGTTTGAGTCAGCCTGGCTGCAGACACAAATGCATCCAGTGTTGGCTGAGCAGTGGGTCTGGATAACAGACAGAAAGCTGTTCCTGTTACACTGTACCTATGACCTCCAACAGTTCCTTTCTATCTTCTCAATTTCTGTCCTACCACAGTCAGACAATGGCCCAAAGAGAAGAAAGAAACATTCACCAGTGAGATAGAAAGAAACTGTCGTTAATAATACGACCAGTATTTCTCAGTGCTTGTGTGAACTGCAGCATTCAGAAATCTCAATGGCCTCTATGGAGGGTGGTTAGAAATCATTACCCCCAAATTACAGATGGGGAAAATAAAGCATATTAAGGTGAATTAAATAGTCCAAAACCATGCAGCCTCTTAAGTGGACAACTTGGTATTAAAACCTGTGCATCTGGAGTCCTAAACCACTACTACCTCCAACAGGGTGATGAACATTAACTATATAGGGAGAATGCAGATCTAATACTGCTGAAGGGTAACGGCAGGCAAATACTGACCTATAAATGGTAACAAGTGGATAAAGTACTGGTAATTATGCTTTGATACTTTTTATATTTTTGTATGTCACACTGGATCAAAACAACCACTTAAATTGTCCCATTTTGATAACCCTGAACACCTGATTTTCCTGCCTTTATGGTACTTGCATGTTGGTCTCACAGATCTCTGGCATATGAACTAACAGAGCAACCTGTAATGTTAGCAGTGTGCTGTCCCCCTGGATGCTCACCTTTAAGGAGTGCTGTTATCTTCTGCCTTTTCATACTGCATAAACTTCCTTAGCTCCTTTCTAACCAAACTGTCCTTGGGTCCCATTTTATTTCTTCCCCACCCTCGGATCCTCCTCCGACCTCATTCTAGTCTCCCTCAGCTTCCTCATGTCCTTGCAAAGAACCATCCCTTGACCATTCCCTCAATTCCCCTCTTGTCAGTTCCCACTCCCAGCCTCTCTGGTGGGATTTCCATTTCAGACTCCCCTTCAGCTCTGCCTTGCCTCACATTCCAATCTCTTTTTCCAGACAAATTCACTTCTCTTCCCTTACCACAGCTCTTCCTTATGAACTCTGCTCTCCCCTCCCACTCATTCATGCCTTCACTTCGTTCACATAACTTTCAGCTGGCCTGTGCTCCCTGTTTTCCCTATTCACACCCTCAGCTTGGCTGTCTTAGTGCAGAAACAGACAAAGCAAAACCAGTCCAACCTCATCCCCATAGCACAGGCACCACCACACTGAGCCACTTTGTGAGATGGATGCTTGTGCAATTCGATTAGCGCAAGGAAAGATGGGAAAATACTCAAGAAGGAAGAAATTTTCAAAGATCTAACTGACAAAATTTAAATTGCCTCTAAGATTTCAATGAGTTATAAATTAGTCTAAAAGCAGATCTGGGTAATACAGAGACAGAAACCCCTACTCCATAATAAAGAGGTAACAGAAGAATTCAAAGTAAAAAAGAAGTATCATCCTGGGCTAGATAAACAATTTATAAAAATTTCCGCCCAAGCGATTCCAGCTGACAAACCTGTAGGCCCTGTAAAGCACGGCCTCCTAACAAGAGGTGTCAGATAACCTCAGTAACAGTTAGGCAGGGCTTTTACCTGAGGGGCTACCTTGCTGCTTTACCCAGGACACTAAGATACAATTTCCCTCCCAGCAAAATCTACTCTGTTAACCCTACCTGTGTGCAGTGCTCTCTCCTCTCTGTGAGTGACACACTACCTAACAACTTCGTGTCGACTTTGCTCCTGAAATGCATCCTCTGCACAGGAAGTTCACAGTATGGATTTCCTAGCTAAGCACAACTGTACTGAAACAAATCTCTATTATATTCGGCAAAGTCTCTGTAGCAGTGTCAGCATCTGGTTTACACACTATTGCTGTGAAACTGTTTGTCTTTAGACATATTAATTTTCAATCTGTCTAACAGTAAAACCTTTTGAAATTAAACTTACTTAGCTTTGCCTTCCAGATAGCTTAACAACCAGATCTCAAGAATAAGAGCAGAAAAAAAAGAAGAGACAAGGACCCTCTTCACTGGCAAAAGTTTGGTGGAGAGAAAGAAATGTTTTTGAAAAATCAGTACAATTACCCCAATGCAGGTTAAGTATTTGATGCAGTTATATCATCTACTGTACATAACAAGTTATTTTTTTTAGAATGTATTCCTGCTGAGCCCTAAGAAATCAGAGGCTCTGAATCCTGTTCACATTCTTCTCGAACAGTTCCTCTTTAGTAGGCAGACAATATAAAAATAACATATATGACAATTCAAGAAAATTGTATTCCCAAGTGAGAACTCAGTAACTACACACATAATAAAAACTACCTTGTGAGCAGTCCTAGCTTTCACTTATGGACTGTCACACACATCTAAGTACCTGCTCCATTTAGTCAACATGCTTTATTTTCAGACAACAGCATTTGAGTTGATGACAACCATTTGAATAGGAAAGAAAACCTCTGATAAACAGTATTTTCTGTGATTATCTACACTAAATCCATAGCATGACCTGTGTGTGCAAAGCCCACCTAGTCAGTTATTTTAGGTAATTTCAAAACAGTGAAATCACAGATTTTTCAGGAAGATGGATGTTTTAATTTTAATTTCTATTAGTCCAACTGAAATTTCCAGTCAGCAGTTGTAGCTTCAGCTACAGAAGCGTCTGTTCCTGCTGTAAATCAGCTAAAAATATACAAGCTTTACTGAAAAAATATTGCTTGGATTTGTACACACATATGCAAAGTTGTTTGTTTTCACTTCAATTAAAGTTTCTTCCATCATGAATAATCCATTTAACTAATTAACATCTGAATTACTCTAAGGAACACTTAATTCAATGTAAAATTAAATATAAAAAGAGAGCAAAAAGTAATTAAAGGGGGACATTATTAAGCTGTTGATTTATTCTTTGCATTTTGCTAGCCTAAGTATTAAGTAACTTCCAGCATTTGTTGGTTGTAGATCAAAAATAAAAACTATGCCAAATAATTTAAAGACTTCTCAATTTACCAGTTCAGTACAAGTAAATTACTTATAAAACATTTCAGAAGGGTCTTTCTGCTGTTAAATTATAGGCTGTGTTTTACTCTCAGAAAGAAAAAGTATGTACAAAGACACACCGATGGAGTTAGTAGAGGGGCTTGAGATTTACTCCATGTATATAAAGAACAATGCTGGATTTTTCCTTTCCAAAACTAAGCAACCAACCACATGGGTGCTTTTTTTGCTGAGCTCTTTATTGAGGCATTGGCAGTCATTCATTCAACAGTGTGCCTAAAACATAAACAAACAAATCCAGCAATCATTCAAGTGAGATCTTTGTTTTCAGACACCAGACATATACACGCAGCGGGACTGCCCTGTTTAGTAAGACTGGGCACTAGGGTTACCACAGAACAGCCCACAATCAAGTTCACAGAGGGAAAAACTTGCTGACCTGAAGAAGTCCTGCTTGACTTCCAGCTTTACTGTTAGAAACACATAACACCTCCTGAGGAACAGAAAGAACAGCAGCTGCTTTCCTTCACCACCACCCACTCCCTCATCAGACTGGTTTTGAGCAAAAGAGCAAAGACTTGGGCAAAGGTGTATAACTACAAGGCACGTAACTACAAGGCACACAGGTATTTTCTGCCAAGCTAGCATCAAATGGCAAGACAAAGATGGGGAGCTTATCAAATCACAACCACATAAGGCAGTCATCCAAACACCTAAGAAACATCAGGAGATGGGACTTTTCTAAAAGTTTGCTACAGGCAGCACATAGGTGTCAAAAATAAATGTGCTATTGTGAATTTAGCACCTCAGTCAGAATGGTTACTACAAACAGGATTCTATTCTATTTTAAAGTCTCACCATCTGCAATTTAAAAACCTGCTCATACTGCAGTTTCACTGAATGGTCCATCAAAGGCTCACCTTACCCCTGAAGGATTACAGATCTACGTGTGACACACTTCACATTTCCATTTATAGTTCAGGGTGGCAAATCCCCTTTGCGGTATTTTTTTTTTTTTTCCCCAATATTATAATGATTCCTTGCAAAGAAGGAATTATAATCAGTTCTGCTTTACAAAAGTTAAGGCAATGGCAAATCAAAATATTTATACAAGAATAAAAATAATACGAGAATTATTCCCTTCAAATTGCAAAGGGCAAACCTACCAAATTCAATCATGTAGCTATGCAGGTACACCAGATTTTTCAGGTAATGTCTCCTACAGGGCCCCTGGAAACCAACTGTGGAGTTCTAACAGTCTCCATAAGATAAAACATGGTCCATAAGACAAAACCTGGTATCCTTAATTAGAAAAGCTTAGTATATAAGAGTGCATCAATCCGCTACTCTGGCCACCGGTTAAGAGTCAGAAATGACTCATCATTGTACCAGAAAAGATTTAAAATCATAGAGTTTGCCTGGCAAAGTACAGCTAAGTGTACAACTGGGATCACAGCTTTTCATTGCCATCATATGAGATGCAATGGACTCAGATCTATGACTTTCAAGAAAATTCAGTAATTCATACACCAGTGCAGGAATGAGGGAGAAGGAAAATGAGATTTTTGAAACCCAAGCAAAAAGTGGTTGGGGTGTAACAGCTTGTATTAACCCTTAATCCTCTTCCACTGCTAGTCTAAGAACAGAGACTTCCCTGTGAAATGGCTCCTCAGCAACATGGATGTCAACTTCTAGCAACCCATGAGCTACTCCATAAAGGAATAATAGCATATAGGAGGAATATCCTGATTTTACCCAACAGACAGATAACTGTGTGGGGTTTTTTTCTTCTACATCACTCACATTTTTGAGCTGTATTGTATAATGCAAATTTTATAAAAAAAACATACTTGATTTTACATTAACCTGAACTTAAGGAGAATTTTAAGGCAATTTAAAGGAATGTCTTGGAAGGGAGGTGGCAGACAACATCTCAACGTGTTTTCCAAGAGTATTCCAGGAAGGTGGTTCATAGCAGGAGCCAAGGCAAACCTCCTGACTAGCAACTGTGATTAGGAAAGCCCCATGGCATTCAAAATACTTGGGAAAACATTTGCATTTCCAAAGCCTGTAACAGGCAACATATTCTTGTATTAACAATAACAGCATATAAATTCAGAGGAGGAGTGAGTCATTCCTCAGTCCATTACTTACAGATCAAAGATTAGTCCAGATTTATTATAGAGCTGTAGTTCCAGCTACGAAGTATAACCTGGACATTACAGACTGATAATAATATAAAATTTGAGCTTCCTAAAATACATGTATTTTCCTCACCTTTTTTCATCTACTTCACATCCACGACACTTCATCTTTTTTATCAGTGTATGTCTCTCCCTCTTCTGTACTCCTGTCTCCCCTCCCTGTATATTTTGTTTCTTGCAAGGATTTCAGTGGTTTGCTTACTTTTTGGCACCATATGATTAACTAGAAAATAATTTCTTTTTATTGTCTGTGCCTATTTGAAAGCTACAAAATAACAACCACACTTATTGCTGAGAAACAGACCTGATGGATGGCAGTCTCGCCACTAGGCTCCAGCCAAGTGACCAATGACGTGTGTGCCACATGTCAGGATGTGGACACAAGGACCTCTGCTGAGCACAGCCCAGGAGCACAACTTCAGAGCCATAAAGCTCTCTGGACTTAGCCGCTCACACACACTCTTTCAGGAACTTTAAAAGGAAAATAAAAACTACAGTCATTTGTCCTCATTAAAATATTTAATTCTGTTACTCACAAGTAATCACCCTTAGGCTCCAGCTCCATCTCTACAGGTTGCTGGTGGGTGTACATCCCCATATATTCTATACACACGACACAGTGTACCATACATACTGATATCTGCCTTTCTGGTTTGCTAAGAGAAGAACACAGTATGAGAGAGAACTAAAGCTCTTACAGACTAGGGAATGGATGAACAAAGGGAGCTGCCGTCTAGCTACAGGGCAGGCTTTGCTCTCTGCAGTTGATGTCTTTCAGTTTTGAAATTAAAGCCTGAACATGAGAGCCTGGAAATACTAATTGTAATACCACTGGAAAATTAAGTGGGTTTGAGGTCTGAGGACAAGTGAAAGATTAGTGTCCTGCGGTTGAAAGAAGGGCTCTACTGTTGTGCTCTACCATTCTCCATTCTTCACTCTGTGTTCTTTCTTTTTGTTTCCTTCTTGAAACCAAGGCCACTTCTGCTTTTGGTTGTTAAAGGCTAAGAAACTTGTGCTTAAACCTAAGTTAGTGCAAAGCTGTATCAAATTTTAAAAGTAACTGTTATTGGTATTAAAAGCAAATGAATTCTCCACATCTCAAAAAAAAAATTACTTTTGTATATTCTGATGTGATGTCACTAAAAAAAGTTGATTAACAAAGTTGATTAACATTGCCCATGGCAACTAATAAAGATGAGTTTGTTACATACTCCTTTCTTTGAACAACTGCCAAAACACTCAGTTGGGTCAATGGAAAGCTACCTTTAGCATCCAGGTTTTGCAAATTCAAGCACATTTTAAAAATAATGTCTTTCTTAGCATTTGTAAAAGGCAAATTTCATATAATAACTACCACTTCAATAGTAAAGATGCTGAAGCTCAGTCATTTTCTTTGACAGGGTCATTACAATTGGGCACATGTTCATGGAACGTGCTCTCCCAAGTTTGGCTGTAAATCTGAGTCAACTGTCTTAATCACCCGGCCCTTTAAGATTATCTCATTGGTCAAGTACTAAAAATCAAAGAGAGGTGGAAAGAAACAGGCAGAAAGCCACTGGTGACCTTGAGAAAGTGCATAATGAAATGCATCCAGGGAAAAAGCCTTCTTGTATGGGAAATAAATTTAAAGGTGTACGGGAAGGTGTCAAGCAGAAGAGTGACAGACAATATAACATTTACAGTGAATAGACATTTATAGGATTTAACATTTATAGAATATAACATTTACCTCTCAGCTTGAGAAGTTTTTTTATTATTATTAAACTATGCAGCCATATAATAGAACTAATGGAACTCTAAACAATTAAATTATAATAGAAAGCCAATTAGAAGAACAAACTTTTCAAGCAGGCGGTTCAATCAGGTTGCCAATATTATACTTTACTAGAGACTAATTTAGACCCTTGCATCTCAAGATAAAAGTACAGTTAATGAGGTGAAGAGATGATGCCTTTTCAGGCAATAATCACACAGGTTTGAATATCATGCATCATCTGACTCTCTCTGCCAAGAAACATCACGTGTCTTCAGCACCTCTTTCAGTTAATGAGCGAGGGGCAGTCCTAGTTTCTTAAGTGTCTTTCCATGGCAAAGCAGTGCATATAGAAATGAAGTACAGCATACCCACAGCAGGATTTGTGTGAACATCTCTATTCTCACACACGCAGGCATTATGAAGACATTGACAGATAAAGTGTATTTTCGATTTGGAGCCTTGGTCATGAGGAATCATGACCTTTGTGCCCCTTCCAGCACATCAGGTGCTGAAGTTGACTGCACAGTTACAAACAAGTCTCAGGTTTATCCTCCAATTTATATATATAAATTATAACTAACAATTATTTTTTCCCTTTCATCTCAGTTAAAAGTAACATCCAGTCGCATGTTTCTGCTCAGGAAAGAACACTGGGAAACATGATAAATACTACACGTTAGTTACTCTTGTGTCCCAGTTCCAATGTCCAGTACCACATGGGGTGTACCTATTTTTTTTTTTTACTAGTTGTAAAATCTTCAAGGAAGAAGTGAATGACTTCTGTGTAAACATGGTGTGGTGAAAAGGTAACCAGCAAGGGAATACAGCAGCATTTGTTACCCTTTTTATCCTATTTAGTGGTTCTCAATAAAGTGCCCTTTTAACTGAACTCTTGGCCACAAGGCCATTTGATTCACGGGGAATAAATGGAACGCTATATATAAACTACTTCATCTGTTTTTCCTGGAGAGGTCTGCCTGTGGCTGCCCTGGAAGCACACAGAGTAAATGCCATCAGCAAAAGAGATGAAAATATCCCACATGACAGCTTGAGAAGCAGGGCTTCAGTAAAATAATTTAAGGATGACAAGATTATTACCCAGTCCTGTCTTATCATTCTTTTGAAGGCTTTATGGCATAAAAAAAAATATTACTTTGCACAATATAAATAAAAGACACCTCTTCATATGCAAACATTATAAATGCCTATAGTTTTATGTAATATTATAATAATCAAAATGAAAACATACTCCTAGCCACCTGTAATAAAACTGACCAAAGCCCATAGGGATACACAGAATCACTGGAGTTGGAAGGGACCTCTAGAGATCATCAAGTCCAACTCCACTACAAGCACAGGTCTCCCCAGAGCACATTGCAGAGGACCACATCCAGGTGGGTTTTCAAAGTCTCCAGAGAAGGAGACTCTGGAACCTCCCTGGGCAGCCTGTTCCAGTTCTTCGTGACCCTCACAGTAGAGAGGATTTTCCTGTGTACCCAGTTGTACCTGGGTCCCAAAGGAAGTCCCTTCCACTAGCATCAGGACAATAAAAGGACATAAAGACAGCAGAATTGGCTATTTTCTGATTTCTGTGACTGAATACTGGGTTTAATATCTGGAAGGAATACCAAAGACAGAGTTACACAAAAATAAACATTACTAATGCCTCCAGTTCTGTACTTAAACCCAAACATAAATTGTCTTTACTGTAATAAGACTGAACTATGTGCTTAAATGCTTCCACAAGGTGGACATAAAACTTGGTTCTTAATCTCATTTCCTGTCTCATATTCAATATATTAGCACATGCTGTGCCATTTGGACTCAAAAAAAATGGAGTCACAATTGTTAGAAATGCTCAGATCTTGACTGGACACAATCCTGGTCTGCTCCAGCTGACACTGCTTTGGGCAGAGGGGTTAGACTAGTCAATCTCCAGAGGTCTCTTTAAACCTTGATTATTCTGTGATTCTGCATAGTTACAGCTTTTGGTAAAATCCAGAGAATTAAGACTTTATTCCATTCAGATACTGGTGTTAGAGTGGTGGGTTGGGTTTTTTTTCAGAAATATAAATGGGCAACCACTACGGTCGTTCTGCCCCATTATAAGCATATACATGCATACAAATATGAAATAGTTTAATTTTGGCACGGTTAACATTATCTGGTGGGGCTTTTTTCATTATTAAAATAGCATTTTTATATCAGAATTGCCAAGCTTTCTGTACCATTGTAAAAGATATACCTATGAGCACCAGATACTGAAAAGATCTGAAAATGGAAGATTCCCCCCACACCCCGCAGTGTATAAAACTCTTCATTACTATTTCTAAGAAGCTGTAGTTAAATACAAGCTGGACAGTATTTCAGAGAAAATCCTTCTTTGTTAATGTTTCAGAATTTCTACTTTTCATGAAAGCTTGAAAAGAGCATCAGTTACATGGTTCTCTAATGCAATCGACAAGGGAGGACAGAAGGGATTATGTATCTCTAAAAACCTTCTTAAAAACATTCCTGTTGAATGAAGTGAGTCCAGAGGAGGGCCTCAAAGATGATCAGAGGGCTGGAGCACCTCTCCTATAAAGACAGAGAGAGCTGGAGTTGTACAACCCAGAGAAGAGAAGGCTCCAGGGAGACCTTACAGTTGCCTTCCAGTACCTAAAGGGGGCCTGTATGAAAGATGGGAAGGAACTTTTTACAAGGGCATGTAGTGACAGGATGACAGGTAACAGCTTTAAACTGAACATAGATTTAGATCAGATTCAAAGAAGTTCTTCATTGTGAAGGTGGTGAGGCACTGGAACACGTTTCCCAGAGAAGCTGTGGATGCCCCTTCCCAGGAAGTGTGCAAGGCCAGGGGAGATGGGGCTTTGAGCAACTTGATGTTGTGGGAAGTGTCTCTGTCATGTCAGGGAAGTTGGAACTAAGTGATCTTTAAGGTCCCTACCAACCCACACCATTGCAAATTTCCTCTTGCAGGGAGGAGCGCACAGGACAGGTGACCCCAAACTGACCAACAAGGTATTCCACCCCATATACATCATATTCTGTATAAAGCTGAGGGATCAGGAGGGGTCTTGCCCTTTTGGCCCACCTTTGCCAGCTTTCCTCGGGTCCTCTTCAGGTTTCTTCCTCAGAGCACCTGAGAAGGATCTACTTTCAATCCCAATCTCTTGTGTTCCTGGATCCACTACCGGAGTCCAGACCCCTGAACACAGCTCCCATCCACTGCAGGGCCCAGTCTGAGACTCTCCCAGTGTCTGCTCCACAGCATCAGTGGTGACAGTGACATAATTACCATCAGGGTTGGATTCAATACTGATTTTGCATATATTTGTATATATAGTCCATTATTATTTTATTATTTTCATTAAAACTGTTCTAGTTTCCTTTTCTAATCACCAAGTCTCCCTGCTTTATTCCCTCTCTCTTTGCTTTTGGGAAGGTTGGGAGTTTAACAGAGACCATCTGTTATAGGGCTAAGGGGCTGCCCTGACGCTAAATGTGACACTTGTAAAATGATTTTTTCCTGAAAGCATTTTCTAAAGAATTACTTAATCCTGGATGTATGTTTTACTTTGTCATACTTTCTCCTCAAGCTTTTTATATCAGCATCCACATACACTATGGAAGATCCATCACAGGTTAAATTCAGGCAAGAAAATCAGTAGGAGGAGATTTGTAATAGTGACGATAATTATAGGCTAAACTACAGTTGATCTATCAAGCTCCTAACCATACATAATCCATGCCTGAGCTCCTCAATACAATAACTGAAAAATGCCCCAAGGCCTAGAGTATAGAAGGTTTGACTGAACGTTTATGATGGTACTTTCTAACCTCAAATGCCTGTGCACCTCCAGCCAAGAAACAGCCTGAGAGAAAATACAAATTTACAGTTCCTGCTTGGTGAATTCATGACCCTAGAGAAGGAGAAGGGAAGCTGTGTTGAATACAGAACTGCACAGCTCATGTTCCCAACCCAGCAATGCTACCGTATTTGCCACCGGCAAGCCTCTACCATCAGCAGCCCTGCAGAACTGGCTTCCCTGGTCACACTGCTGCCTAAACGTAGCTGTCAGGGGAACATAAGGTGCCAGTTTAAAGGTACTGCTTCTGCTGCCATTCTGCCCGTCAGGATTTTTGGAAGAGAAAAGGCAAAAAATAATGCTAAACCTCCCCCTTAAGCTCTGGTCATTAAGGCAATACTAAAACAACTGTTTTGCTCACCTTTCACTTGGTTGAAACTACTGATACATATGTGGAAAATATCAGCCATTGACAATTTGGAACCAAATCTCCATTTTCAAAACCTTTAAGCAGCTGTTAACTTGATCAACTCTTCTGTTACATTTGGTCTGTACTGCATCTAAGCTGGTAATCTCTATTATATATAACATCCTTGGCAGATCCATTTCCCAGTAGTTTTGGGCACATCATTCCCCCTTATGATTACTTACTAGCAGTACTATTTCTGCAGTTGTTCTGAAGACATTTTGCAAAAACATCCATGGCCATGATCAGCCCACATTTTCCAAGCTGCCCTCAGATAAGCCTAGCTCCCCTGTCAGGCAGTCTGCGCATATGCCAGCACT
Organism: Chloroceryle aenea; assembly: GCA_013399075.1. Lineage (NCBI taxonomy): Eukaryota > Metazoa > Chordata > Aves > Coraciiformes > Cerylidae > Chloroceryle > Chloroceryle aenea. Next base: position 743,995 of record VWZY01010289.1, read on the forward strand.
TTCAGCACTTTAAAAGTTATCCCTCTCAGTGCCTTTAAACTGAAAGAGGGTATGTTTAGATCAGCCGTAAAGAACAACTTCACTGTGAGGGTGGTGAGACACTGGAACAGGTTGCCCAGAGAGGTTGCAGATGCTTCCCCCCTAGAAGCTTTCAAGATCAGGCTGGATAGGGCTTTGAGCAACTTCATCTCATGGAAGGTGTCCCTGTGAAGGTGGGGAAGTTGGAACTAGACGATCTTTAAGGTCCCAACCAAAACCACTCTATGATTCTATGATAATTTATTATCTCATCACAGAATAGCTGAGGTGGGAAAGGACCACTAGAGATCACCTAGTCCTTGCTCAGAGCAGGCTGCTCAGGGCTACATGCAGTCACGTTTTGAGTATCTGCAAGGATGGAGACTCCACAGCCTCTCCGGGCAACTTCTTTCATCATCTGGCCACCCAAGTGACAGTGGAAATACAAAATTGTTCTGCAGTATCTGGAAGGACAACTTGATAGTGAGGAGCAACAGTATGCACTGATGGCAGAATTATTAAACAGCAGTAGGTGGATATGTTCATTAAAAGTATTGTTCCAAGCCTTGATGGACTCCAGACATTATGCATGCCCTGTGTTGCTTTTTCTGTGTCATGTATTTCATCCTGAAAATAGTTCAGCATATTTTAGCTTTAAGCCTCTGAAGTCTCAAGTAAAAACTATACCTAAAGTGTTTCCAGGAGCTAATTATCTTCCTGATTATCTTTTTCTTCCTGCATCACTCCCAAATTATTTTACAAAAATCTTTACATACTACAGAAAAGCATAACAGAGAAAAATGTTGAAGCATTTCCAGCCTTCTTACCCAAACCATGCTTTTTTGTTATCCTTCTGAACAGTACCTATTAACTAGCTTCTATTTTTAGTTCTAAATTTGGAAGGCAGGAAAAAATATAAATATATTTGTTTTTACCTTTGCCGCTGCTCATCATTATGCTGAGGCATATTGCTATTTGCCAGGAGGTAAAAGGAAAGATGAAATTAAGTGGGAGATAAGTCACACAAATGGAAGAGATAAGAGACTGTGAAGTGCTCTAGCCAAAAAAACCCAATGATATACACAGCAAGCTTTCTTCCTCCAAGACAATTTCTTTCAGATGACCTTTCTCAATTTTATACTGTTACAGATCAATGACCAGTTTTAAAATCTGTAAAAATGTGGGCTATGAAAAAACCATAATGTCTGGAGATCTACTACTGCAAGTATGGCATGGGAAGTTATAAAAAAATTCTACTAATTAGATTAAGCATGGTTAAAAGCAAAATAGGTTGACTTCAACTTTAAACTAATGCATAATAATGTAATAATTTGGCAATGCCAACACCTTAAAAGCTCTTACCTTATCATCTGCCTAATTACATACTTTTAGTAGTCTGTGCCATAAGACCAAATAGTATTGTCCAATGCCCCCATGAAATACAGCAAATAATTTCTCCCTCAACATTTCATTTTAGAACATCAGATTCAACTTTTATAAAAGCTACAAAAATTCAGAAAAAAAGTCCCCAAACTGAAACTGTGCAATGTGTCCTGGCTGTGGAAAACACGTCTTTGAAACAGCAGGTCTGAGTCCATACGCCACCTTCTCCTGGCTGCTCTGCACACAAGCACTAGAGCATTCCTGCCCAACATGGCTAAAGAGTCTGGAGACACACTGACAGAAACATCAAACTCAGTCTAGAGCTGTGAATGCACCAGCTTTTCTCTTAGCCTGTATCACTCAAAATGCATCCTGTTGAAGGCAAAGGAACCAAAGAACAAAACCTATCTCCTATAACACATACGAAGAAGAGACGTTAATTCTCCATATTTTGATTTCATATCCTTGCTTTCTTTTCAAATGAGCAGTATTGTAAATGAGCAGTATTGTTTTCCTTCATTTTTCTTTCCTTATTTTTTCTTGCTACAGAAAAAAACAGAGCTGTTCTTTCATGACATGATGGGTAATCATGGCAGCAGAGAAGCTATGGGAAACAAAAAATCCTGAGTCTATAGAATTTTAGGTATGCACAGAATGCAGTCTACATACAATGATGTGTGTAAACTTACTTGGGTACATTTCCATGCCACCAAATTTCAAAATTATGAACTCTGCCATGGATTGAAAGTTCATTTTTTCTTTCCCTCAATTTTCTGCAGGAAAAAACCCCACAACTGTAACCAGGTCAGAAAAAAAAAAATCCTTTTACCAAAATATTTCCATCTATTTGGGTATAGCTTATTCACAGGTAATCAGCAATGCTTAGTAGCAAAAATGCAGACATTTACCACTTGATTTTCTAGGCACTGAAATTTTCTAGCAAATTAAATTCTTTATATGATTAAAGTCATATATAGGACCATTAGCCTCAGTAATGGCAGATGCAGTGGTTCACTCTCCCGAGACAGACAGCTTGGCTTTTTCAAATGTAGATTTTTTTCAGATAATCCCCAACATGTACATCATGATTTAGCCACACAGCACTAACCCATGTGTATCTGTCTGGATCAATTCCAAGAATATCTGTCATCCTTACTCTTCCATATTAACAGATCTTAAGGATCAAATTCAGAAAGAAAGGTAGTACATTTGCATATAAGTAAGTAGTATTCTAATCCAGTAGTTTTATTCTCTGTCTCCTCTGGATAATTCAGATGCTATTTTTATCTCTGTCTTTCAGGTAAGTAGATACAATGAAGGTCTGCCCAGGTGCTTGCCTAACCAACTCCATCCACTGGACAATTGATATTTTAGCTCGGTTGGAGTTTGTGTCTTTAAAAGTAAGAAATGAGGCTGGTAATGAAGTGAGACAAAATCTGAATTACTAATTTATGAATTGTACATTGTAAGAAAGGGCTTGTAATCACAAAATGAAATATTAACTAACATGTTTTGCCTCAGCAGGCGCTAACCATAGTTAGTACTTCAAGATTTGACTATAACACCACAATTACAGGGTGGGAGGAGAGTATCTATATCTGTAGCTATGTCTATCTTCAAGTACAAATTTCAAGTTCTGTTCTTCCTGGTACTGCAGAAATACCAACTACCAATTTTATATGTTATAAGGCTTCCCAAGTAAACCACAGTTACATATGAATAATGGCATATACACCAGCACCAGCAGGTACAACACTTGCTCAAAATGCAGAGGTAAGAGTAGATACAAATTAAATTTTAAAAAGGTTACTAAAATGCTGAAAATGTTGCTTTAAAATATTCCTGTGTCCCAAAGGATCTTAGTGCAAGATTCTTTCACACACTGTGAAAGCTCCCTGAAAATCTCATGCATCATTCAAAAATTCTGCCTATTTATCTGGTTAAGGATTAATGGCCATGTCATCTTTCCCCACTCTTTCTAAATTAACAGGGACTGATGACTTCTGCTCCGTAGCAGAAAATTCCATTAAGAACCGTAACATGAAGGGGCGGACACATCACAGTGCACCTAAGGACTAGGGATGCAATTTGGCCTTAAGAAAGATGACAGCTGCTTTCTTTCAAAACAACCACCATCCTCCATAAGGGAATAAATATGCCACATGGAAAGGCTTTGCTAATCAACCTGTATAGCTTTCTTTTTGTTCTCTGGCTATAAACTACATGGGAAAAATTGAAAGAAAATACAGCTTTCTATGTTTTAATTAATTAGCCTGATTTGAACTGGAACAAAATACTATTATTCGCAGGCACAACTGTCTCATCGTTAAACACCGTCACAGAAGACCAGTAGTTCATGCATATTAACTATGTATTTCTGAGCTTGTAAGAAAGCCATGTACAAACACTAACTCTGGAATTTAACACTAACTCCAGAACTTTCAATGCTTGGAGGTTTCTCTCTCTAAATACCCGGCTGTATTGTTCCCAGTGTTTACAACATTTTTGTAAATTCACCTAAATTAGTTGCATGCAATCTGAACATTAATTCCATCCTAATGAGGCCTTACACTGGGAATATATGGTTGCAAAATTAATTCCCTCATAAATTTAGCTTTTGTTCTTCTGAGTTCATATGGTAACTATTTCCTGATTAAAGCCTTCAGTAGTCTGCAGGGTCTTATGCAAAGTACCAACCTCCAGAGCTCTTTCACTTGTCTTAAGGTTTGAGATAAACAGAGAATGAAGATTATTTCTGCCACAATTTATGATACTGGTCTAAGGCTTCAACTAAAACAAGGATTTCACAGTGATAGATTTTGTGAAAATACAGTATGATAAATACTCCTAAAAGTTTAAGATCTACATATGAACAAAAGGATGCTAAAAGGGAATTAATTTTACTCACATTTTACAAAGGAAAAAACAAATCAGAAAAAGATTAAATGACTGGCCAAAACAGTCACAAAAGACTGAACAGTTGGAGCTGGCACTGAATCACCATCTACTGCTTGCTGAAAGACTGTTTTCCTCCTCTGTGAGCTTTTATAGCTAATGCTGAGGAACCAGAGGTCCTGAAAGATGTAGTACTATCCACCCCCCAACACCAACACCAACACCACTACATGGGGAGAGGCTTTCTTGGCCATAAAGGAGCAAGATTTCAAAGTGAGAAAAAAACCCAAACATTTTATCCACAGATAATCGTACCTGCAAATGAAAAGAGCAGAAAGAGTTCACTGCAAGGAAATGATGGTGAAAATGCCTCATCTAATCAGAAAAAGAAAGATTAAGATTGGCACTAGGGAAAGAAAACCTTCTTCATTCCCTCTATAAGCCAAATCTGCTCGGCTGAGCTGACACTAAAGTTGCAGCTTGGATGAGATCATCTAAAACAACAGGACTTTTCTCTGAACCATGTATTTACCACAACCATTAAATAATAATATCTAATGTGGTTATTTTTTGTTTTTAGAAGAACTCCTCGACTGCTCAGTCAGATAACTTGCTGCCACATCTTATAAATTATGCCACTGGCCCCAAGACAGTTCTAATGGATAGGAACCCAATCTATCCTATGCTTACATGGGCTTAAATTAAAAACTTTACTATCTCCCCAGGCAATTAGTTTATTGCCTAACTGCTCTTGCATTTTTAATCCACACACACTGAAAACTCTTTCTTCTAGGCTACAGCAATATACATCTTTTACCTTGGACAGCATAGAGCAAGATCTCAACTTCTATAAAACTGCTTTCCACACACAGCCTTCCTTCAGTTCCTTTCCTACAATGGGTTTGCATTTCTCCTTTCCCTTTCAAACAGCATTCAGAACTAAACATAGGATAGGTTAAAACCCAACTATTGCCCCATGAAACCCCCATGATGAGTTTAGCAGATTAATCTTTACAGTGCGCAAAACTGAAGTGCCCACAACTGCTATGCATGACCCACCGAAAGAAACAATGAATAGCTCAGATACACAATAATCCTAGTAAATAAAACTGACAGCAACCTCAGAAAGGGAAGAAAGGACACAAATTTCTCAGAGGAATTAGTTTTGTTTAGGTTAGACTAGCTCATCTGACCCTCCCTGTGCTGCTAAGCACTAGATCTGATGCAGAGGAGCTGGTGAGAGCACAACTGCCTCCTCGCCCCTTAAGATCACCTTAGCTTCAACGTCCAAAATCAGCATTAGTAAACGACTTCAGTCACTAAGAGTAAGCTTAATGAGCTAACACACATTAGCTAATATTTGCTGCAGGCTAACAGCAGGCACACAGAAAATGTCTGTAAATTGGAGTGATGCACAGCAACTATATCTTCCCTAATCAGGGCTTGTGTCAGAGCCTGTGCAAATGCTTGCCACGTTGCAGCATTTAGGGAATACAGCCCCAGACCAGTAACTGGCTCCAGGAAAGAGAACATTTCAAGTATCTTCAAAATGAGGTCAACTACGGGATTAAAGTCTGCTATTGTCTGTCAGCAGCGTAATCCTAACTCCAGAATTGCCCATAGGCAATTGCTAGGGACTCTAGCACTTAACATGGGTTGGTACTTCTCCTGTCTAGGCTTTCTGAGGTCTTTTTACTTTTGAGCACAACTCTTATCACAAGTGATAATGCCAAGCTTGTTTTGGAGGCTCCTAAAGTAAATGCACACAGACTGGGTATTCTGTAGTACAAAAGAAAGGAAATTCTACTATGTGGTTTTGTAGTCAAAAGACTTGTTCCTGATGCCTGTGCATAGAGAACTTGTGTCACACAGGCAAATTTAATTCAAGAATTATGTGACATTCGTGCACTTAGTATTTCACCTGCCATGGTGTTCTTTCACAATTTTAAAAATATATGGTACCCACTCATTTCAACACTAGAACAGGTGCAACATGCCAAGCAACAGCCCTGTACAATCCCATTTTAGATGAAATGAAAGCATTTCACAAGTGAAAGGATGATTTACCAGAACAGATGCTTACAATTTCAATACACCAAACCATTTGTGCATTGGACTTTCCTCTCACTTAGAATAAAAGGTATCAAGGCACAAAATACAAGCTCATTCCAGAACTGCTTCTTCAGTAGTAATAAAATTAGTGTAAATTACCATCTGTCATTAATATGCTGTTTGCAATAAAATATTATATAATAATATAGAAACATTTCATTTATTACTAGCTCATCTTCCTGAAGAAAAAAACCCAAAAGACAACAATTATTAAATATAGTAAATTTTAAGGATATGCTTCTTTTCACAAATTCGCTGCTGATTTTGGAGCTAAAATCATGACTGATTCTACTGTAATCAGAAAATAATTTTCATCCTTTTCAGTGGGCTCAAGATTTGACCCAAAAATTTGTGGTTCACCTTCAAAGCTCCTGGGGAGCTGAAAAACCTCATGTGTTCTGAAGACAATTCTTGTGCCTTGCTTGGGCACTCTATGTCAAGAAAGGTAGTAAAATATACTGCAACTCTTTCTCTTATGCATGGCAGCAGTCACCATACAGGCTCTGCAGAAGTGGTCAGTTTAGTACGGTGCAAAAGGACTCACAGAAGTATTAAGCAGCCTTCAGTCCAAGTGGCTTCACTGATGTCGCTCCAGTCTTCCGAGGTCAAAATCTGTCTCTCTTTCTGAGAGTATGGCTGCCTAGCTTGGACTGCTACAGAGCAGCACTCTCAGCCCAGCACTCAACCCACTTGCCACTCTTCGGCTTGAATGTGAACCAGTGGTGACAGGCTCTGAAGTAAGTCCCAACCCAATGCTAAGACTGAGAAAGAATAAAGAACCACAACCAATCCATAAGAGACAGTAATTGCATAGAAATGCTGTCAAGTTAATACTCCAAAATTAATAACCTCTTTTACATTATTAAAATGCATAGTAGTACTGTTCCCCTAAAGGCAGAATACAAATCAAGTTTAAGTAGGATGAGCAAAAACTAAATAGATTTTCACTGAGCTTGTCACAAATGAGTTCATTGCTTAGCTTTAATTATTTATTTTCTTCTTTTAGAAAGCACCCTAAAATCTACAGCTATCCTAGGTGACAATCTCTGTGCCTATTCTGAGCTCTAAAAAATAGGCAGTGTACAAAACAAACCAACGAACCAATTCACCCAATCATATACTTCCGAGAACGGTCATTATGCTGACAAGTTTCTTCTGTTTCATAATGCAACCTGAATGCATTTATTTTCTAGGAACTTTGGATAACCTAAGTGATTTTCATACTGTATGTTTAAAGGTATAACTGAATTGCGTTGCACTTGTAATTTCATCTCTCCACAGTCCACATACAAGCTGAAAAATGACAGCATGTGTTGAGATGTCTTCTCACGTAAAGGACTGATTTGGGGCACTTTTGGTAGCAATTCAGCAATCACATTATACACGATTTCAGCTTCCCTCTCCCCCAAGGAAAAGACTGAAATAATTGATTTTGTGAAATTCCTGTGCTCTTTCGTTAGAACAGTGACAGACTCTTAAAAAGACTTCTGACAGTATAAGAAAGAGAATACTCGGAGAGAAGCATCTGGTTATCTTAGCACACTACTACAAGCAGATCGCCTTTGGGTCCCATTAACTCCTCCCAATTAATCTGTCTCAAGTAGCCCTCTGCATTTCTCTTGACAGCTACATAACAGAAGGTTAGCACTTCAGTAGCACTTTGAAGCAATTTACAGATTATCAATAAGTAAATATCTAGTGGCAACATTAGGGGTAAGAAAAAAATATTGCAAGATCTTATAATTTTCATTTTCCCAATGAAACAAAGTTGAAACATCTGAAACAAAAGGAGTGTACTTGTTTTTAAAAGCAAGGGAAGATTTTTATACAAAACAAACTGTGTATTTTCAAGTGACTTAAATTCTTCACTGAGCTTGTTGTTAGTTTGTGACCTACTGGTGGTCAAACCAGATGTTGGGACTAATGGATCCCCTGTTTCCTTGGGCTCTTACAGGTTTTATGAGTTTAGTTTTAAGATGATACGTAGCCACTGACACGACGATTAAAAGAACTCATCATTGTTCACATTGATATGCAAATGGCTGGAGATAAATACTACTACTGAATTAATTTTGGTTTGCTGTAAATGAAATAATCTGCAGAATACATCTACATTCTTTCTCTAAGAGATTACATAAATCCACTGACTTCTGCAACTTTCAATCTTTCATTTTTATTATAAAAGATGGTTGTTCAAATAATTTCTCACTGTAAAAAAAACAGAATCACCAATTTGTTTCCCAGTGACATCCTAAGAGAGAATGTTCAAAAAGCAAAGCTCTACAAATACCAACAGAATTGAAAAGCACAAGCCATCACAGATCTTCCAAGAAAATAAAAAACATTTAATGCTAAAATAAGCCTATTAACCAGCAAGGAACTCAGTCTACTAATTAGAAGGTAATGCAGCTTAAAGTCATCAACCACATAAACAAACAAACAAACAAATAAATAAATTTTGCTTTTGAAACAACTGAGCAGAGGTTTCCAAAGCTAGAGAAAATGTCACTACCAAAGGACAGTCCAGATGAAAAACAAGCTCCTTTGCTTCAGTGAATTAAAGAAACTGAAGCATTATAAATGGGTCATAACAAAAATAGACTCTGCCTATAAAAAGAAACATCCAGTCCTAGCCATGAGCAGATCTATTTACTCACTACTGGAAATTCCTGGAAGACATCTACTGGAAAGAAAGGCCATTCTCTGCTCTGGTGTGAACACTACTTCTCAACACCATCAAACGGGAGGAGGGGCAAAGAGTCTTGCTGGGTATTTTCTTTCTCATTATTGTTACAGCAAGAGCTTCTGCTTTGATCTCCTTTCTTCCTCTGCTCCTTCTTCCATCTCATTTCTTTCACCACACTCGAACGTCACAACTGCAGGGCAGCCAGAGACAATGTTCTGTATGCTCACCCAGTATGTCAAAGCATTTAACTACATGGTGCTTGCTACCAGACTTCAAAAGTGAAGTTCCTGCTGTTAATAGCTTCTGTTAATGGACATTACTATTATCAGCAATTATTTTTTTCTAAGTAAATGTACGTTAGATTACTCAGAAACATTTCTTTTTCCACTGACTGAAGCAATCTAATCCCAACTGATTAGTTTCACTCGCAGTTAAGTTTTTGAATCTTTTCCATTTATGAACCAGTACAGAATCCACAATTGGATGGTTTCATTTTTGAAAATTGTAGACAGCATCTTTTACCATAAATGTTATAATCCAAATAGACCAACTAAATAGTAATCAAATTCTTGCTTAATCCAGTCGAAAGACACATTTTCTTCCCTTGATTTGTTCAACTACTAAGAACTGTGGCTTCCATGGTATTTTATCCCTTTCAAACAGACCTACAAAGGCAAAAATCTGTTTTCTCAAACTGCAAAAGCAATCTCCTTTGTGTAAGCTTAAATATTCTTTTTTATTAAAGTATTTCAAGTTCCTCCACAGAAATCAAATTTATCTTGCGTCATGCAGCAAAACAGTCAGCTGAACTGCAGATAGATTTGCATCTATCATTTAGAGGGATATGGGGATGTAGTATAAGAAGCAAAATCCAGTGTCTTAAAAAACAATAACTTCAGTATCAAAGCAAAGATACAGTCTAAATTTTATTAAGATTCACAGCAACAGAAGACTAAAGTGTTATGCAAATCTCTGACACAGAGAATGAGATACAATATATTTGAATACTGCTGTGTCACACATCAGGGAACCAAAATAACATTTCATATTAGGTGTGCTGTTTTTTTTAAAGTAATAAAAAGATAACTATAGTAATTACAAAAAAAAAAAAAGTAAAGAAATATTAACATTCTGATTTAGACACCAGGAAATAATTTGAAGGCTTGAACATGCTCAGGAAAAGGAAAAAATAAAAAGAATGTTCATCAGTTCATCAGTTAAGGAAATGAATAATACAAACAGTCATTCAGTGATTCTGAGAAAAATAATGAAAAATTCAGCTTTATTCTCAGCTAAAACACCTATCCCAAGCAATACAAGCTGTAGGAGATGAAGCAAAAATCACAGGAAAACTGGAACTGGAGCACAAACTCATGCAAATAACTAAGACTAGCAGTCCGAAGATATAACAACACTTTGCACTTATGTAGCATTTTTCAAGTTCGAACACTGTGAAAACAGTAACTACAATAAAAAAATTACTGTGCTGCTAAAAAAAAAAAATAATTGTAATTCATCCCAATCTGCATTGATAATTACTAATGCAAGTCATAGAATGAAATTCAAAGAAGTAGACATGAGATTTCCTTTGACTGGAAGTTACTTCTCTCCTTTTCAAACCAAGCCTCACAGAAAATGTGGTAAGGTCAGCCAATTAGCTTATATCTGTCTTGGATTGTACAGCCTATTCTGTCTCTTTGAAAGTACGATTTTCCTCTGCAGTTCTCTCCAAAGTGCTTTACCTTGTCTAACTTTGCATGCCAGCAACAAATCTGTCCCTCAGTAAACCTTCTATCATTTCTTTTTTTCACATCCCTTATCAAAAGCAAATAACATTCTCCCCTGCCCACATCTCAGACCGAAGGACTAATTTTAAAATAGTATTTCTTCCTAAAGTGAGTCATCTTAAAATGCCAGTGCTTTGCATTTTAGTATCAATGCCATCATCGCTTTAGATCAAGCACTGATGCCAATGGATTTACATGAAAAGTCCTGCCAAATAATCCAATTTGGATGGCAATTAATCTCTCATTAATTTTGCACTTCTAAAAAGAAAAATTTCTTAAGCAAAAATCTGTAGATCTCACCCAAGAATACATTAGTAAGCAGCCCAGTGAGTCATAAACACCAAATACCTACTCAGTGATGTTAGAGCCCCACCAAGCCTGTTTCTGAATAATAACCTCCATAAGAAGGTAAGCTTAATCAACATTGTTATGCAAAGTCCCAAATTCATACTGTAGTCTGAAGCTTCCCTTCTGTCCTCTGTTATCACTGAAAAGTAACAGTTTTAAACATTTATTTGGTTAGAAAGCTCATTTCAATATGTGAAGTTTCTTTTTACAAGTGTCAACTATATTGCCTGAGCTGTTTAAATTATGTAAATAGAAATAAAATATTCATTTTTATAATTAAAAGAATTTATTTATTTTTTTTTTCCCCCAGAATCACAGAGTAGTTAAGGTTGGAAGGGACCTCTGGAGGTGACCTAGTCCAAACCCTTGCTCAAGCATAGCCACCTAGAGCCAGCTACCTAGGACCATGTCCAGGCAGATTTTGAGTATTTCCAAGGAAGAAGACTCCACAACCTCTGTGGGCATCCTGGGCAGTGCTGAGTCACCCTCACAGTGAAAAAGTGTTTCCTGATGTTCAGAGGGAACCTTCTGTATGTCAGTTTGAGCCCGTTGCCTCTGGCCCTGTCACTGGGCACCACT
>VWZY01010289.1:756014-773661 GCA_013399075.1 Chloroceryle aenea
CCCCCAGAATCACAGAGTAGTTAAGGTTGGAAGGGACCTCTGGAGGTGACCTAGTCCAAACCCTTGCTCAAGCATAGCCACCTAGAGCCAGCTACCTAGGACCATGTCCAGGCAGATTTTGAGTATTTCCAAGGAAGAAGACTCCACAACCTCTGTGGGCATCCTGGGCAGTGCTGAGTCACCCTCACAGTGAAAAAGTGTTTCCTGATGTTCAGAGGGAACCTTCTGTATGTCAGTTTGAGCCCGTTGCCTCTGGCCCTGTCACTGGGCACCACTCAGGAAAAAAAAAAAAAAAAAGAAAGCCCAGAATTTACAAAACACTTAAGGGACAATAAAAATACATGTCTTTGACATTTTAAAGAAAATGTAACAGTCAAGACTGAAAGAATCTCGTTTATGTTCATGTCTGTATTTCCTTGTTAAATTTCTTTTTTTATCTTTTCCTACCACAATGATTCATTTATTGATTTTTAGCCCTTTAACTACTACTGTGTACTAGCTTTGTTTTCCATTCTTTCCAAATACTTGTCTTGTGAATTTGTGTTCCAGAGAGGGTTTATTCTAAAGGAATGAGCAGAGCTCACAGCCTGCACCCTGCTTGCTTTGTGCTGTTCTTCCCTAACTCTCCTACACAAAAGTGTAGCCTCTGCTCCTTTATGAGCTTCCCTGTGGATCCTTCAGCATATGAGCAAAGATACAGCTGTGAGGGCAGCTCTCCTGCCTGCTCACCCCTCACGTGGAAATGCCTCGCGGGGAGCAGCTCAAGGATACCCCAGGAGCAGGGCCAGGGCCTCAGAAGCACACAATGGCTGCGTACCTCCAAGAAGAAAACACAGCATGCAGAAATAATAATAAAAAAAAAGATATTTAGGGTAAGCTTCTTGCAAGGCCTGTGAAGATGAGGTCACAGCCAAGCAAGCCAGCAGCTCTCCACAGTAATCTTGTCAACCAAGCTCCCTTTTCTCCCCTGAGCAAACAGATCTCACTTTCAGATTCCATCTGTGTACATACAGTGCTCCAGGTCTGCCAGTGTGATTTTGACAGACTGACTGACACAGCTTTTGAAGCTGTTCAACTTCTTTTATCTGTGTGTGTGCATGTTGAATGCAGCCATCCTTCACACTGAAAAAAAAACCCAAACGAATCATCACCCATCGCCACTGTTTTGACAAATATTACATGGAACAAAGAAGCAGGAACTATACTGGGAGTCCACGTCAGGTCCTCTATCCATCACTAGCTAAAATGTCCCCCAGTAGGCCTTCTTTCAAAGAAACACATCATCTTTAACTATTACAAGTGGCAATTGTCATTATTATGTTGGCCACCATCTGCAACTGCAAGGGGGTGGGAGAGATAGGGGAAAAAAGAAATGAGCCTTGCACCACTGGATGGGTTTTCATTTCTATGTGTAGTTCCTGTTCCTCTAGGCTGTAAGGCAACTTAAAAACACATTGGAAACAGGAAAAAAAAAATTATTCAAATGTATGAATAGATTAGACTATGAGCAACAGACTAAAGCTATTCAAATCAGGAAAATAAATTACATTTGAGGGATATCATAGAGGTCTATTAAATCAAGAGTGGCATAGAGTAAATAGGTAACAACTGTTACTGCCTTTTCCAGTGCAGAAAATAAAGGTCATCTATTCAAATGACAAAAGAATATACTTTTCCACACAACTCATAAGTAAAAAAATAGGTAAAAATTTTACACATGCAAAAAGCAGTTAGGTAAATTCACAGAAGAAAGCTGTACAGACACAAAATGTGTTTATGTGGCCCAGGGAACTTCTGAGCTGCAGACCCTGGAGAGTGAGGGACCAGAGACCCTCAGGAAAGCACAACTACATGCTTACTAGTGCTTAAACTCTTTCCTGTGTCTCAGCTACTGGTCACTGCCAGATACAGGACAGTGCCATCTGGACATTTGATCTGATACTTTACAGATGCTCTTAACCACTGTGGACAAAGCCTTTAACATGTAAAACTTCATGCTATCCTATCTCAAACTGGTGACACAGAGCTACAAATTAAGTCTGAAAATTGTCAGTGCCAGAATTAACCATTCTTCTCTCTCTGTGTTCTGTATTTCTTTTTCACTCCTTTTCTCAAAAGGTCAATATTTCAAGTTTTAGCTATCTCTTTTTTATTTTTTCCTCTTCACATCATAAAGTTCAATTTACAATAAAGCTGAAAACCAGACAAGAGACCTTTTAAGAACACTGAACAGTATATCTATAAGCAAGCTAATGTAACAACACAGGCAGATACAAGTATTTCTACAATACATCTCAGCACAAAGCCTTATTAGGCCAAATGCCTCAAATCACAGCTGCACTAACATCTGAAGACCTTGCAGAACTCCTTAAATTGTTTTACCACCAAAAAGTCCAGGCAGAAATCTCTGGCCCAAAGAAATCTATCATTAAGCGATGTGAACCAAGTTGGCACAAGAGAAAGTAAGAGTGAGCCATTTCAAACCATAGACGGGGTTCACAGTTGATGTAATTACAAGGAGTCATCAAGGCAAAGGAACTGCAAACATAGCTAAGGCCAAAGAGTTCGATTTCAAAATGTGGAAGGAAACTGTTAGGAATACAGGAAGAGCAGAAGTCAACTATGGTAATGACAGACAAAGTGCAATAGTAATAATAATAAATAAATAATTCCATTTTGATACAACAGCTTCTCAGAAAGCTCTGAAGAGTGGAAGATGTTTTATCACAGCCATAAACCCAGTTACACAGTACTAGTTTCCAGAAGTCTCACAGCATACTACTAGCGAAGAGCAGGAATAGGGAAATGCTAAATAGCAGTATACAGATGAGGGTGTAAAACAGACTACTGCTTTCATCATGCTCCTTTTACCCACTCTCCTGCGTATGTGGGCACAGCATCCATCAATGGGCCCATTCAAAGCTGCACTGAAGAGGATGCAGCTTCACATGGGTATGAGGAGTTTGAATTTATGAAGACAACTGCAGTGCCCAAGAGTTTCCATAGAGTCAGACTCTGCCTGATGTGACAGAAATTACTACTTTACGTTATCTTATTTCAATTAATGTACGTTTTAAATTAAAAGAACGGTCCTGGTTTTAACTTACAAATACCAAATACACTTTAGTAAAGAAAAACTGAAATTTGCAATACCCCACTATCTTACAAACCTTCAGCCATACTGTTTACAACATGCCTTAGATATTAGCCACAAACCAGCACACTTATGACTCCAATATATACAGGATGCTATAGATTTGCATCAACTTCCTAGGCACGTGTAGACTGTCTTAGGTTATACCTTTAAGACAGGACAGTAAGGACTGAAAACTGTTCCAGTTAGATGATATTTACACACATGCTTCTGATGCATAGTGGATTCTACAAAGGAGCCATCCCTGCTTCAGAACTGGGGATTGTGCCAGGACGACGGGCAATAGGTGAACCTAAAACTTAAAGGTTTAAAGAGTTCTTACACCTGCCATCTTTTTTTCACATCCCCTTTGACTGGTATCTCTCTGATTGTCCTCCAGAACGGTCAACTTCCAGCTTTCACAAGCATCAGTTTCACATAGAGAGATATGAAAGAAGAAAGCGCAAAAAATATTAGCATTATTACTAAAATATTTTTTAATGTAAAAAGTTGCAACTACAAGTGAGGAGGGAGGTAGAGAAAACTACAGGAACGCTACTTGAGGAAAGCAGCAGTGGAACAAAAGAAATTTTTATTATTATTTATTTATAGTACTTAAACAAATACCTAAATGGACCAAGTGGAAAAAATTAACTGTCAATGAGAATCCCATGAAGTAGCAGCTATGTAAAGCAGAGACCAACCAGAAATTGCCAGGAGGTGTAAGAGCTGCATAATGGTCAGGGTCTGTTTGTTTTGAAATTTAGAGGTGGAAGCATAGGTGGACCCTACCAAAAATGCCAAGTCACATGATAGACTTTTCTCCTGCCCTCAATAATTTAACCTGTTTGGAGACCATAATTCGGCACAAGTGAAGCACTACAGTTTAGATTACAAACACAGTGGCAACACAGAGTTCATTCAAATGATCTTAAAATGAGTAGGATCCCTTTGTGGAGAAATAGTCTATTAAAAGGGGGATGTTTTATAAAAGTCCTTGCAGTTACTCTCCTTTTGCCTGTAGCATTCTAATGGCTATAAAGGGCTTTTCTTGGCAAAGATGAGAAGAAATCACCCAGGCCTGTAAATATCCAAAACCTCAAAGCAATGCATCTTTTTACACCTTCTAGACCTCATCCTGCAAAACATTCTAGTACTTGGGTCTTCTGTGCTTAATGGGTGGATAAGAGCTCTGACACCATAATTCCAACCAAAGAAAGCAAACTTGTGCTTCAGAAGAGCAGGTTTCTGACTTGTACCAGCATTGCTGTCTCCTTCCTTGCAGCTGGTTATTCACAGGCGGGTTAAAACAGCCAGGCAAACCCAAACTGGTGCCTGCAGGCCACAGGTCTGCGAGGCACTCCTGCTCCAGATCACATCTGGAGATCACTGTGACTTCCACCCCTGTACACATTTTTGTGTATCATTTCAGCACGCACTTCTTTTATGGCTGCTTTACTGCAAGACTTGTTTACTTCAGCTCAGCCATTTTTATCTATTTTGAGTCCCCTCCCTTTGCTCTTTTATCTGCTACCCATGTTCTTCCCATCCTTTTGAGTAGCTGGAAACTAAACCCTTTGTGGGTGGTTTGCAAGAGGTCTGCTGGGCTTGTCCTTCTGCCTGATTTTTTCTTTATCTTTAATCTTGCTTGGCTATGTATTTTATTTGGCAGTTTTATATAGAGTCGGTGTTGATGTTTTGTATCTGTTTTAATTCAGGCCATAGATACCTCACAATAGGCAGCTTAATAAATGAGCTAAAATAAATAAGGATGACATTCAAACGGTTTCACACCACACATGGGCAAGAACAGAGTTGTTGCAATAAGGCATTTCAGTGATAAATGAATTAACAGGCCCAGACAAGAGGTAAACATCCAAAGGCACCATTATCTAATGCCTTTCATCTCAAAGGACCCTGAAGCACTTTGTTATATAGCTTTATTTATAGAAGGGAGATTGTAAAATAGATTAATATTCTAGAAGACCCAGCATGCCATTTGTACTAGACTTTGTCATATAATTCTAAGTTTTAACTGCTTTTTGATGTCAGATGGTTTGGCACCTTTGACAGAGATCCTTCCTTGGTCTTTTCTGCTCTGTAGCTTGACTTGGGCTCTTACTGCTGGGATCCTTCGGCAAGTAAGGAAGTGAACAAAAAAACTTCTGCTACGACTCAGCTTCAGGAATAGCCTAACTCCAGTGACAAATCAACTCTGGCCATCTGCTACAAAGAGTGCTACCACTGCAGTTGCATGGTGGCTCTTGAAGCTGTGTGAAACGTAATTTATCAGTGCTGGTGGCAACAACACAAAGGAGAAGAGCAGCCAAATCTCATTCTTTAGCCCATCCATGACAGAGCACCTGGGCTCCACATTTGTACCATCAGGTAAGCATGGTGTACATATTACACAGCTGCTGCTCAAGTAACTTCCATCTGACAGCCAAAACCAACTCATTGGTACAAGTTATCTATTTATTTTTATTGCTTCTGGAAGGTACATGACACCAGTGCCCCACATAAAGTCCAGTCATATGGCAGAGGAGGAGCCAAAGCACATAATTTTCTCTTAACACTTGAATAAGGTATTGGTTCATCAGGCTACAAAGACTGAGCATCATTGGTTTAAATACACTGCACTCCTCATCACTGCCTGGGAGAGATGTGCTATAAAATGCCAGGCTGATCCCTTGGAATGCCACCCACTGCTTCCAGTGAAATGACAAGAAGTAACAGGAAATTTCAAATCATCATCCAGAGTTATTAGGTTACTAATAACCACCCAAAAATGAATACAAATTTGTGAGCACCCTCCTGTCAAACAATTAAGTGTTTGTCATGATTACAGTTGTTCCAAAAATTTTTTGCTGATCAAAAATCTTCAAAAACATGCCTCTTATTTTTAACTTAGACTACTATTGGCTCACAGAAATGGAAAACTGTGTCTTCATTTTTATTTTAAGTATTTTCAAGGTTTCCTCTCCCCATTTATCCAAAGCAGTGAATGAAACCAGTGCTGTCTACACAAATATTTAAAAACATAATAATGATCTTTTGATATTAAGGAAAACGATGAAAGAAAAAAAAAAATCAATTTCACAAGAATGATAGCTAAATCTATACCGACAGAGGATACCCATGAGTACCACAACACAGGATGAAGAAACTGTCATTGCTAAAAAACACTTAAAAAAATAATTCAGAAAATTATCCATCATCACATTGGACACTGAACCCAAAAAAGCATCCTCTGTGACCACCTGAAAGTATAAAGGACATTTCAAAAGACATTCTACTCCCTTTTTAAAGCCTCCCCTACAGTTCACACACCTTCTGTAAGACATTTTATGGACCTCTGCCTTATTCTGGCAATATCAGGGCTTTAAAATGCAGTCTTAACAGTGATTTATTTAACTGTAACTACTGTTTACTCAATAAATTTGCTCCCCATGTGTACCCAAAACTCACTTCTGCCGGCATTCAAGATAAAAAGTTAACACAGTAGAGTTACCACAGTAAAGAGAAAAGATAACATGGTTTTGTTGCTTTCACAACCAAAGGAATAGCTTTACTCATAAATGCAGCAGTTCATTTCATTATATCCACTTAAACCTGCTGGAGACACCATGTTGGAGATGATACAGGAGAGCTAACCTACATCAATCTATGAAACCTTGATTGCTGGTGAGGATTAAAAACTCAACTTGATTTTTCAGACTGCAGTGGTATTTGCAGTACTGGTGAAGATACACTAAGTGTGCTGATAAGTAAGTCTACATTTCTCAAGCAATTCTGGAGTTAATTGACAGTAAGAAACTTCACTCCATGTACTGACTTTCTTCTGGCTTTCACGCCTACCCAAGGGAGTCACACTACCATGTTTCAGATTCAATTAAATGCCTGTGATTCTCAGTCTTAATAATCACTGCAGCATATAAGTACATCACAGAATTTTTTTTAGAACACTTTAAAAGTCAAGCTCAACAGGACAAGCTAGATCTAACATATCTAATGTTATCATCAACAACACTGAATTCAATTATTAGAACCCCTCATTAACAGGAATCATGTTATACATCCTCTGGGCACAATCCACATCATTTCAATTGTTCTGAAGCTCTGAACAGGCGATTTCTAAGCTGATGAACCAACTAAATCACAATGAGCTAGATGTAAAACACAACTAAAAATCCCCTTACTCTGACTCCTGTACAAAGCCTTGAGTTTTGAAATGAGCTATGCTATCCATCAAGGAATCCCTCCAGATTAGTTAGATATATACCAAAAAAACACACTGCATTTTTGCCAAATATTATTCATGATCAAACTCTGAAAATGAGTCATGAAAATTTATTTTTAAATTGGCTTGTGAAATCAGATGCCCGAGAGAGTAACAAGATCACACTGACAAAAGCAAATGCTTTAAGACCAAGAAATGCTGTCTACCTGTGTAGAACTATAGTATTTGACCACTTAATGAGAATAAAGTAGTTCAACTTCACAGTTCCAAAGACAGTAAAATGATTAATACCATTGCTCAGAAAATGAAAAATACCTCCTGGTTATAGTGAAAACCTCAGTACAAAGCAACAATCCTCCACAGCAACATTCAGCTGTCCAGCCATGGGACTTCACTTTTCTTCATGCCTTTCACTGCATTGCTCCTGATTTCAAACTAAGTAATATGGAGCTTGCTCAGGCAATTTTCCCTCATCATTGACAGGCACTGAATACAAGTGTTTTGAAGGAAGTAATGTCTGCTTTTACTATGGCTGTTCATATGCTAAGTGGGAGACCTTATTGGGGCCTTCCAGTATCTTAAGTATCTTAAGTATCTTAAGGGCTACAAGAAAGCTTGAGAGGGACTTTTTAGGCTGTCGGGCAGTGATAGGACTGGAGGGAATGGATTAAAACTAGAGAGCAGTCGATTCAGGTTGGACATTAGGAAGAATTTCTTCACCATGAGGGTGGTGAGACACTGGAACAGGTTGACCAGAGAGGTGGTGGAAGCCCCATCCTTGGAGGTTTTTAAGACCAGGCTGGATGGGGCTCTGAGCAACCTGATCTAGTGTGAGGTGTCCCTGCCATTGGCAGTGGGGTTGGAACAAGATGACCTTTAAGGTCCCTTCCAACCCTGACAATTCTATGATTCTATGAATTCCAAGTAGTGAAAACAAAATTATGCATTTAGATAATTGAAAACTGAATCATAAGATGTATACACCAACACATTCAAAGAAATGAACCAATATGGTAAATCAACTGCAGACAATGCTGAGACTTTGTAACTTCCGCTAACTTTCTCTCTGATACACAATGGCTAGCTGACAAATTGCTTAAGATTTACAGCAGAAATAAGAAAAACCTACATATTGCTCCTGACACCTACCATCAATCCAGAAAATCATGACCAGGACTGATTATCTACTATCTAACTATCTACGTTTAACTAACAGCTACTGAAGTTGTCATCTCTGGTTTGGATCACTCACTACGAAGATACTCTGACCACTTCTGATAGCTGTTTATGAATCAAGGGGAGTTCAGTACCTTAGAACCATATGTCCAGGCCCAGGCAAAAGGTCTCATGAGAAAAGCATCAGGTTGTCTTGCTCTCTCTCTGCCTCTTACCACCCTCCAGATACTCCTGAGTCTCTCATCCAAGCAATCCCAAACTCCCTTTCTACCCTTCAGGCTGCTTTGTTCCCCCAGGTCTCCTCATTCCCACTTCTACCTCAATTCTGAGCTACCTCCCTGCTCTCATGGATGCTGCTATCGCTTAACATGTAATTAATTACATATTATACCCCTACATCAAATTAGTAAAACCCTCTGCTTGAATAAATGCCAGTAAAAATAATTCTACATGGTGAATCCATTCTTCAACAATACAATAATAATATTGGAAAGCTTACCATTTCCAGACAGTGAGCCGAAATAATGGTAACAATTCAGGTGCTACTATTATTTGCACCAGCAATTCAAAAATAATATTTTAATAGTAAGGTATTTCTAGTAATACTAGTAGTAGTAGTAGAAAAAAAAGCAACAGACCAACCTAAGAAACAAGAGTACCTTCAGTATTAAGAAGATTTCATATTTCTGTCCTTAAGATTACAAACATAAAGGCCATAAGACACTTAAAAATAACAGCTGCTCAAAAGCATCAAGTTAAAAAACTACTAAGTCTATGTCTTCTTATTTTCAGAGAGGAGCTACACTTACAATTAAACCTCTGTGTATTGCAATACAAAACTCCTTTGAAAAAATATCTCAGTTGAAGTGGTAAAAAGCCTAGTGCACAGCAAGAATTGTTGTCTTAGGTACCTAGATCAAAAAGGTGGTTCTAGTTTAGTTTCATCTATTATTATCATTGAGTCTTCACTGTATTAAAAATAAGGAACTTGTAGAAAAGAACCACTGAAAGCATATGAACAGCCAAAGTAAAAGCAGACATTACTTCCTTCAAAACAAAACAGCTGAACAGGCAAATATGAGAACATACACCTTACTCCTTCTGTTAGTATGTGATCCATGCCTGTTCACAGCAGATTTGAAGGCTCAGTACAAAACCAAGAATATTCAAAGGTCACTATAAAAAAAAAGGTTTTCTTTCATTTAAAATAGTATCACGTGTTAAGATGTCTCATCTATCTGCACGTTCATCAAGCTCCATAAGAACTTCTAGTTCAATACAGAACATTTGGTTTATATTTTATGAAGTTAGTCGTAAATAAGCATGAAACATTAGGAGACTGTATGAGCTGTCCAGATCAAACCAGCTTACTATTCTGTGGAACAGAACTTTTCTATGGGTCTTAATTTTTCAACAGCTTTACTTACAGGATTCTTTTTTTTTTTTTGGTCTGACAATTCACTTTTTTTTGTCCAATTCACTGTCTGATCCATTTATTTGTCTGATTCTTTTTTTTTTTTTTTTCTGACAATATATATTATAAATCCTTTAATTTATAGATAGATATTGCAGAATCACAGAACAGCTTGGGTTGGAAGAGACCTTTAAGAGTCACCTAGTCCAACCACCTGCACTAAGCAGGGACATCTTCAACTAGATCAGGTTGCTTAGACTCCCCTCCAACCTGAAGATGAATGTTTCCAGAGATGGAGCTTTGAGCACCTCTCTGGGAAACCTGTTCCAGTGTTTCAACACTGTAAAAATTTTCTTCCTTATATATCTATTTCAAACCTCCCCTCTTTTAGCTTAAAACAATTACCCCTTGCCCAGGCCCTGCTAAAAAGTTTGTCCCCATATGTCTTACAGGCCCCCTTTAAGTACTGAAAGGGCACAATAAGGTGTCCCTGGATCCTTCTCCAGACTGAACAACCTCAGCTCTCTCTGCCTACCCACATAGGAGAGGTGTTCCAGCCCCTGATCATTTTTGTTGCCCTCCTCTCAACCCACTCCAGAAGGTCCATGTCTTCTGTAAGACATATATATTGATGCAAAAATACAACTTATTTCTCTTCGTATGAACAAGCTGACATCCTTCAAGTCTTACAAACAAGTTCTGATTATTGTCACAATTATGAATCAAAAGCTGCAGAAACAGCAATTAAAATATAAATGCAGCATGCATGGAAATATTACGTATGTACAGACACAGAATGTATTTGCCTCAAATGGTAGTTTAGGCACTTCTGTTTTCACAGAAGGCACCTCCCTCTCCCATCTCAGGCTCATTTTAGTTGTTAGCAGCAGCTCATGACCTTCAGGATGGAGAAGCAACCTACACCTGTAATTACTGACACCCACAGCCAGCCATTGCACACAGTCACCTCCCCTGCCAGTGTAAACACAACCACATCTCACTTGTTCACTCTGAGGGAGCTGAGCAGGAAGCTGGATGAGGGAGGACAATTTTAACACACACCAAGTGACTAGAACTATTAGAACAATTAACCCGATGAATCTCTAAGTCCAGGCAGGGCCTTTAATAATACATAATAACATTGTGTCAAAGCCTAATGTGAATGCATCTAATCAATGGAATGACTTTATGGCAGCCGTAAGACATAAGTAGCATGTATTAAAATGACAGTATTCTAATCTAATTTGTTAACGTCCCAACTGGATTTCTTTCTTCTGGAGAAAGTACTTGAAGCAGGGCAAATGTTATCCTTAACAACTATTCTTAATTTGAAATAATACTTCAAGAAACTTCTGATTTCCTTCAAACAAGAACAACATCCATGTGTTCCAATACATATTTCTCAATAAACAAGTGCTAGTTTACTTTTTTATAACTTCCAGAAGTGTTGCTAATATTCAAGAAAGCTTATGCCACACAGACTTCTCTCACAAGTCGAGTGCAGGGTCTGGGTTCCGTAATAATTAAAAGGACTAATAAATTTGAGGGTATTATTCTGTAAATGGCAAGAATACTGAAAATGCAAAAAAATTTAAATGAAACATGTAGATGACTGATGGGAAAACAGCCATTTCTACTCCAATATCTGTGATCAATAGGGTGTCTCGTGGGCAAAAGTAGAATTGCTAGGGTGACATACGTGAGAAAGCATTTATCATATATGGCACTGATAAACATAACATGCTAAGGGCTCACTTTGTTCAGTAAAGCAATCTGTGCCTGCAACTGTAACATCAAACCTTCTTCCATTTTATATACTTCATTCGGTATCGGTGCCATCTAGGTCATGACGTGTATGCCTAACTCCAGATATGACCAGGACAAGGAGTGACAGGTACTCTTAAATGGCAACCTTTCTTAGCCACTTAGTCCTCTGCATACTTTTAAGACATCTTATTTCAAGAAACCACATTTTGAGCATGCAGTTCCCTACAATAAAGATATTTGTATAGGTACTCATAAATATCTGTATATTACCAGGCTCAAGAAATACCGCACAGGATCAAATCAGAATTAAAGGAAACACAGGGAAAAATTAAAGAACAGGTTTACTTTTCCTTATGATAATCCTAATGTGCCCCTTATAAACTAAGCTCTCTAGTTTGCAACCAACACTCCTTTTACCAATAGCAGAGCATCAGAAAACTGTTTCATTGTATCCTCAAAATAGCCTTTTGGGATATCTTCCTGTGTACAACCTTTAAAGATAAGGTCATTTCTCAAGAAAGGTCTTCATTAGGGTAGCTAGAAACAACAACTTCTTAGCTTCTTTCAGGTTAAAGGCTTCAGAGCTGTCTCTTCCCTGGGTGGAAGAACCTTCTGTTTTTCTTTTTTCCCCGTCTTACTCGGATGATGGATTTCTTCTTCAAGAGGCAGAAACACATTCTCAACTTCTCCAACATATTATTCTGGTCCTTATGCTTGGCCCACTCTCCAGGACACTACTCAAGACAGAAGCTTCAGGTCACCATACTATTGATAATAAACCTTCAGTTGCATTTTCTGCTGCTGACCATTACCTTCTCTGGAAACTACGTCTGTGGAAACTGACTGCTACCTTCTGCCATCTGTCAGTGAATGCCAGACCCCCTCCACATATGCTCACCTTCACAAAAGCCACACTCATTGTGTTTGGACAACATTTCTGAGCTTCCTGCTCAAGCAGAGACATGGAGTTGATTGCCCAGGACTGTGTTCAGCCAGCTTTTGAGTATTTCCAAGGATGGAGACTCCATGACCTCTCTTGGCAACCTGAAAAGTTGTTTCCTGATGCTCACAGGAAACCTGCAGTTTAGTTTGTACTCGTTGCCTCTGTCACTGGGCACTACTGAAAAGAGCCTGCCTCTATCTTCTTTGAACCCTCCCTTCAAGGATTTATATACATTAATAAGATCCTCCTGAGCCCGTTCTTCAGGCTGAACAGTCCCAGGTCTCTCAGCCTTTCCTCATATATGAGGTGCTTCAGTCCTTCCATCATTCTTATGGTCTTTTGTAGACCACACTGTCTACCTAGACTTCAGCAAAGCCTTTGGTAAAGTCTCCTGCAGCATCCTCCTGGAAAAGCTNTATCATTCTCTACAACTACCTGAAGGGAAGTTGTAGTCAGGTGGGAGTCAGGCTCTTCTCCCAGGCAACCAGTGACAGGAGACGAGGGCATGGTCTGAAGCTGCGCCAGGGGAAGTTTAGGATGGATCTTAGGAAGCACTTCCTCATGGAAAGGGTGATTAGACACTGGAATGGACTGCCCGGTGATGTGGTGGAGTCACCATCCCTGGGGGTGTTTAAGGAAAGATTGGATGTGGTGCTTAGTGATATGGTGACTGACCTTATCATGGCCTTTCAGTACTTTAAGAGGCCTGTCAGAAAGATGGGGACATACTTTTTAGCAGGGCCTGCTGTGATAAGACAAGGAGTGATGCTTTTAAACAAAAAGATGGAGGTTTAAACTAGATAGAAGGATGACATTTTTTACGCTGAGGGTTGTGAGACCCTGGCTCAGGTTGCCCAGAAAGGTGGTTGCTGCCCCATCCCTGGAACTATTGCAGGTGAGGTTGATCGGGGCTCTGAGCAACCTGGTCTAGTTGCAGATGTCTCTGCTCCCTGCAGGGGTGCTGGAATAGATGACCTTGAAAGGTCCCTTCCAATCCAAACTATTCTGTGATCTCTCTCCAGTAAGTCAACATTTCTCTGGTACTGGGACAGTACTGGACACAGTCCTCCACATGTGGCCTTAGCAGTGCTGTGCAGAGGGGAAGGACCACCTCCCTCAATCCGCTGGCAATACTTCTACTGCAGCTGAGGACACCATCTGCATTCTTTGCTGAAAAGGCACATTGCTTGCTCATAGTTCAATGCTGTGTCCAACAGGACCCCAGGTTCTTTTCTGCAAAGATGTTCTCCATCTGGGTGGCCCCTAGCATATATTCATACAGGGGGTCTTTATCCCCAGGTGCAGGACTCTGCACTTCTTGTTGAACTTCATGAGGTTCCTGTCAGACCATTTCTCCAGTCTGTCAAGGTACCTCTGGATGGCAGCATGACCCTCTGGCACCATCAGCCACGCCGCTCAGTTTGGTATCATCTATAAACTTGCTGAGGGCAAACGCTGTCCCATCATTCAGATGCATTAATGAAGTTGTCAAACATGACTGGACACAGTAATGATCCCTGGGGTACACCACTAGTCACTGGCCTCCAACTAGACTTTGTGCCTCTGCTCACCCTTCTCTGGGCCCAGCCACTTTTCAATCCACCTCACTGTCTCCTTATCAGCAACAATTTGTGAGAATCTTCTGTTGTCTTCCACCAACCTGAGAACCATGGCAACCAATCATGGCAAGGGACGTGAACTCCTTACTAAAGTGTCCCTTTTGAATAGCAGAATAAACCCACTGTACTTTGCAGTTTCATTACATTCTGACTGGGCTAAACAATGTTGTATTTTCTGCATTAGTAAAGTCATCCACATACATTTCATTCCTTAAAACACAGAACTATTGAGGAATGTACAAGGATAGTATTTTCTAATAGACTAAGTAATCAAATAACTCCAGAACTCAAACATCACAATTCTATTTTGAAAACTTTAACCCAGCACTTCTTTTTGAAAATTCACTAAAATCTCCCTAATTCGACTTAATTTTTGTTACTTCATGTAACATTGTTATACAAGTGGATTACTTCTCTTTAAAGAAGTTCCTAATGTAAAGAGAATACTGAGAACTCCCTCAGAAGTTCACACATGTTCTTAAAAGATTGCTATCAGAGCAGAGATGCTGGTTGCCCAAGGACAAGTGTCTACAAAATTGCTTTTGTCTTTCCTACTCCATTTGAGCTATACTTGACAAGCAATTACTTGGTGCTTCTATGTTCAATTATATTGTGAACTGTTTATGGTTTGTTTCGGGTATCTTATCTGTTCATACTATCTGTAACTTGATGAATTCCTCTGGGAACTGTTTAAACCAAGGCAGTGTCCTTAATTATTATTATGGTTCAGAAATGCTATCATAAAGCCTGATTTCTCTGCTACTCAACTGCTCAGGATGTATGTATGCATATACCAAACTTTGAGAATGACTGACTGACCTCTTTCAGAAGGTGCTCACATTCCATGCTTAGCTATAAACTGTCAGTAGTAATCTCTCCTATTCACTACATCTGTAGCTCCTCATCATAAACTTTTGGTTATGAAACATATTTATTTTCCTTGAACGCCCAAATTATCATGCTGAATAATTGCTCCTATCCAGAGTAACAGTGTATCTTCGCCCTAATTCAAAAGGCAAGACTTGCCCCTTGGGTGTATTGTTATCTTGAAATATGCATATTGTTATCTTTCAACAATTAAAAATGAATAAAAGCTTAAGGTCCATTTCTGAAAGGTGAGCTTGATTCCACTTCAAAATTTTGAGCATAATTATCAAACAACAGAACTGTAGACAGGTGTTATAGCACAGGAAAATGTAAAACTGCATCGATGACCCGCTTACAAAAAGAACGTTTTGTTTAAAAGCTGACAACACTGTTCCTATGTCATACATTCCTTTTCACCCAGCCTCAATGGATGATTTTCTAGATGCTTATAAAAATGAAACAGAAAATCTGTAATTTATGATTTTCCTGAGTAGATGAACTAACTATCCTTCGCAGGAAACACATCGTGTATGCATGACCTGTAAAAGCAAATTTCAAGATGCACACAATGCAGCATAACCAGCTCTCATTACTCAACTACAGATGTAGCACTATTGGACAGTTTGCTTCAAAGCCACATGACGGTTTAAGAACAAATACAGTCCTGTCCCCTAGTAAGAGGAAATTGCATTGAGCAGCCACTCCCCCAAACTTGGAAAGCTCTCAGAAAGGCTGGGATTCTGAGGAAATAGAGAAAGATGAACAGACAGAATGGGCTAAATATTTATGGAAGTAGAAGCTGACTGTGGCTGGAAAAAACGGTATCGCAAAGAAAAGATAAAAGACACACTGGAAGTGGTTACGCTTCTCAGAGTGAACAAACTATTCAGAAGATGTACCAGCACAGTTTAGGCCACACATTAGGGGTTGCAAACTGACATAGGGCGCAGACATGCAAAGCAGCAGGACTGCTGTTCCACTTCAGGGAAGATTAAGCCCTTCCAACTTCCAGCTCCATTTATTTTCTACGGCTATGAAAGACACTTCTTGCATGCCACAGAGCATGTTGATGAAGCTTCATCAAAATTTTAGAAGATTGGTAAGAAGATGAGTAATGAAGAGGTTTAAAATATATTGTGGCTCTTTTAAATACTTGTTTTAAGAAATTAAATCACTAGAGCACCCAGATGAAGTCCAGAGAAGACAGTTCAATAAGATACAATAAGGAGCCTGCATGAAATCTCAATGCATTTGTTCTTTCTGAAAGTAGCCAGAAAAGCCCAGCAGTACTAGTCACAATATAAATTCAGCAGAGCCAGCCCAGTCAGGCACAGGACCTATTCTCTTCAAGTCACTTCCCAACAGAAGCACTAATTCTACTACTCTCTGCAGCACTGCTTTGCCGTAGCCATAATAGTTTAAGGACAGAGGAAGGGCATGGTTTGTAGGCAGATTTACCATTGTATCAGCCAGCAGGGTTGTAAAAACTAGGCAGGCTTTCAGAAATACAACTCCTTTTTCAGAAGCTTCTGTGCCCAAAAGCTTGTCTGTCTTAACCAATTANGTTTTTTATTTATCTCCTACACAAGCAATAGACTTCTGGAAAGAATCTGCTCTGCCAAAATTGCTCAGAACTTCCATATAAAAGCCCAAAAAGGTGGACTGAATAAAGAAGAGCTTTTTTTCAAAACAGAAAAAAATTATTTCTAACCTAACCACTCTAAAACAAAACAAAAACACTGTGCAGAGACTTCCATAATTAATGCAGTATGAAAAGCAACATTTATTGAATATTTTCTAAGGACAGCATTCCTTTGAAAAACTCTAACTAAAAATAATTCATTTGACAGTCCTGCNCTTAACCAATTATACTCTCTTCCTTTAACAAAGTGATGGTATTTCTGCTGACAAACCTTGTCCTGTCTTCTGTATACAGTGACAGAAAAGCAGGAGAGAAGATCTGCAGTACCACTGCAGTTTACATCAGTGTGTCTTGTACCACTGAGGCTTCTATAGCCAAAAGGCATCATAATTGGTATCACTCTACCTCAAGATTTCTTAAGTGTTCACCAGTAACAACTGTTCCAGCCATGTCTGAAGGTAACAAATGATAGGAGGTATCCATACTGACTTGTTTTTTCTGTCCAGGAATCATAATAAAAATCACATTTATGGTTCAAATGACAGTTACAATTAAACCAGTTACAGTTTATAAAAAATAAAATAAAAATCCTGTATATTTTTTTCTGTATGCTTACCAGCCACACTACAAACCAAGAAATGTTAATGAAAAGGTTTATTTGTTTTTCCCTGGAGACATTCAAGGTGGGGCTTGACGGAGCTCTGAGCACCCTGCTCTAGCTGAGGATGTCCCTGCTCTCAGCAGGGGGGTTGGACTAGATGACCTCCAGAGGTCCCTTCCAGCCCAGACATTTCTATGTTTCTGTTTCTTGCCTATTTGTTTTGTTGTGTTTTTTTGTTGTTTGTG
>VWZY01010289.1:773684-794049 GCA_013399075.1 Chloroceryle aenea
CAAAAACACTGTGCAGAGACTTCCATAATTAATGCAGTATGAAAAGCAACATTTATTGAATATTTTCTAAGGACAGCATTCCTTTGAAAAACTCTAACTAAAAATAATTCATTTGACAGTCCTGCTTAGATATGTTTACAACCCTATCTACTTCTAAATCCTGTTCTAAACAAAATAGGGTGGTTTTTGCAGCTGTAGTAATGCACTTAGGACACTGAAATAACATCAAATGTAAATAAATGAGCAAATTATGTTTAGAGTAAAAATTGTTACACACACTCAATAATGGATCCAACAAGTTACTTAATTCCCTGCATCCAAATTTGCATATTTTTGCACTACTTTTTAATTCATCAGTCCAGCAGTTAGCATACTAATCTTATTAAATATAACAAAGATGTCTTTTTCTTTAGCACAGTGAAAAGAAAACCTACACCTGCAAAACACTAATAATTTAAGAAATATTAAATGCTATAGAAACTGCTACTATCGTAATACACTAGACACAACAACCCCCTAATTAAAGTAATACCTAGAGTGGTACCCTTCAGTCAATTTGATTTGCAGACATCCTGTCAATCTTTCACTGGAAGGGGAGATCCCTCAAAGGCTAATCGAAGCCCACTGAGGAGAAGTTTGCAGTTTTTTCCTGGTTATCTTTCAGACAATCCCCTTGAAAATCTCTCCCGAGAAACCTCTGGATAGACCAGAAGCTAGCATCTCTGTGGTATTATATAAAAAATATTCAGCCTGGAAAGCTTCAGAGCCTGCTTGTCACAATGGGTAAAACCCTGACCTTGCTGAAGTGACCAGCTCGATATTTTTCATTTAATTCTTAATTTATCACAGAAATAATAAGAGTCATAAAAGGAATGTACTCAATTACTTTTCTAACACTGTTTCGCAGTGAAGCTCAGAAAAGTCAAGTTAGGTCAAAATCAAAGACTTCTAACTTTCACTCTACTATCTGCACAACTTTGCATTTACGCGTGCAGGGAAGGGGAAAGCATTTTAGGCTGCTGCATCTCTACTCCCTTGGCTGCTAATTCACACATTGTGGTACAATGGCACATCTTCCTGCCTTCTAACCTTTCTGCCAGACTTAAGAAAGAAACCAGCCTCTGCCAGTTTGTTCTCCCTGAGCAAGGGAAATGATCCAAAGCCAAGCTGAACCATGGGCCTCTTCAGTCATTCATAGCTGCTCTGCCCACTGCCCTCACCTCTCCTCCACCTGCCCTCACAGAGCCACCTCCCAGCCCATGGTCAAAGATGCAAATTGTTCCTGCAACACGCGAAATGCATCACAGCTGCACAACTGCTGCACAACACACATTTCCTCTTCCTTCTGTATCAAAGTTTCTTCTGCCTTTGATATATGCCCATTTAAATTTTCATTTTGAGAATGTTGAGCCTTACAAGACAGAAGTTAAAAAAAAATCTTATTACAAAATGCATTATTTTTACCTCTTGCCACAGAATAAATGGAATACACTTATTTTAATCTCCCTTAGAAACTATTAAAAAAAGAGATAGTTAATTAAAATAATATGGAAGCCACTTCCTAGTTTCAAACTCTAAAAACGAGCCTTGAAGCAATTGTCAACACAAGCGTCGCTCGTGCCACAAAGCATTCTCAATTATTGTTCAATGCAATGAGTCATGCAAGTTCCCCACTGCAATATGCATCTCAGTAATTCAATCCTGGGGATTCTTCATTCTTATTTCTGCTGATATGCTACAGGCACACCGTTACAGTCAAAAAAAGGAGCTGTGTATCAAAAGAAGGTTTCAGTGAAACTCTAGCAATCTTAAAAATGTCGCAAAAATACATCAGTGGCATCCACCTTCATGACCTACTTAAAAACAGTCTCACGTTCTTGACAAAAGCACAGTGCTGCTGCATTACCTTTACCAGATTTTTCACCTTAAAACTGAAATACAGTGTACTGCTCTGACCACAGCAGATCGCTAATTACATCTCAAGTGGAAAGCATTTAGCTTCTGCATTTTCACTCTCTCTGTTCAGCATTTAACACTTTGTAATTGGATGCATACTAATACTACAGCAGCAACGTATGTCAGAAAAGCAATAAACTTGTCACCTTAGCTTTATCCCAGAGAAAAACAGGCAGAGGTATATACCACCATTTGTGGAAACAAGACAATATATCAAGTTCCTAGAACTGGTCAGTGAAAAACACAGGCTCTTAGAAGTTCTAAGTCAATCTGTACAACAAATACAGCTTTAATCAGACATGTACACCAGGATGTGCTTGCAAAATTAGCATTTCCATTGTGTAACGAAGTACACAGAAGAGACAAGGCTGGTGTTGGCTTCCTTTTTAACATGAGAATGGGAAAACAAAACATTTACTATTTCTTATGCAAATATTAGCAATAAGCAATGCAGTTCAACATTTTCTTTCTTTTAAAGATTTTTTTAACAGACAGATTTAGAAGGTAAGGTGTTTTCTACAGAAAAAAATCATGTTGTCTGTTCAACTATATACCTTTAACAACTATCAAATCCTGTATTACAGTTTCATTCCTACCCGAATCAGTAGGATTCTCCCATAAAAGGATTACTTTCAGTAAGCCCAGTGAAGAGTGTTGTATAACACATCACCTTGCAAGGATGAACTTTCATCTACACTGATGCTCAAAAAATTATGCCAGCAGGAAAATCTAACAGCAGTCACAGACTCATCACAGAAAGCTAGCTGCACGAAAGCCACTTCTCTCTTCAGTACAATCTCACCATAGCAGTTTTGTAGTGCCATACAGGGAAATGAATTGTTAGTCTCTGTTCTGGTCATTCACACATTTTCTGTGATCAGGAAGCTTATTTACAGAAACACAATTCTTTATTAATGACAAGCTTGACCAAGCACTTTTTAAATGCCCCGGTAAAAAAATAAAATTCAAATAGAACATCTTCCTTTCATTTGAGCCTCTCATGCCAATCACTTTCAGGTGAAAGGATGCAGAGACAGCACAGCTCAATTCACATGGCAACGATGCAGCGACCCAGAAAGAATCTAATGGTCAACTGAGTAAACAAAGCAAAACGAGCCAAAACCAAAGGGCAGCATCTTTTCCACTTAACTGGCACTTACTTAAATCTAGTATTCTATTTCCACATTCTGCAACAGGACTTCACATTCCCATAAACAGCACTTGCTCCATTGTTTCCGTGACACATATGCAAAAGGAGAAAAACAGGTGCCCAGTTTCACAGAAAAGTCCAAGAAGAAAATACAGAGTAATGAAAAGTGACCATCGTTATCACACATTTCAAAAAGAAAAAGCAATTTCCAGTTGAAAATTATACCGACAACTAGAGATAGTTCAAAACAAAATGCTAGACTCCAACATCATTCTCCAACATTCCAACATCCACTGGGAAAAGGTGGCTGTAATTTTTTGAATTAACCTGATATAAATATATAAATTGACTCTTGTCTATAAATATAGAAGTGTACGTAATGTACAATAGACCCACACACATGCACATAGAAAAAGCATGTGGAAACAATTATTTAAGAATAAATATTTATCCCTTGCTCTCTCTTTTCATTAAAAAGAGATTTGTTATTAATGTTAACACAAGAACCAAACTCACCCACCTCTGAATCTTTGATGCAGCTTATGTCACAAGGGCTACATATATTAGAGTCCAATGTGTAAGTAGCACAACGGCAAAAAAAACCACATATCTTTTAATTTCAGTTCAATGTCATTGCACCCACTAGTCTAAAAGTAAAGCTTTGGTTTAGACAGATTATTTTCAAAAAGCACATCCAAACACAGCATAACTAAAAAGCAGAAACAAAGTTCCCACAACCTGTCCAAGACAGTCTGTATGCTACTGGGCATCATCTGCACTTTCCATGAAGCATTATGCAGAGAAAGTGATGGGCACCAGGAAGATGATAAAGCACAGCTGAAATATACCAGCTTTTACCAAGTTTTATCCCTTTCAGAAAAAACAAATGGAAACATTTTTGTATCATTGTAGTCAGGACAATGCATTGCACTCCGAAGTTACAGCGTGTTACTGCAGGGCAACTTAACATTTTTCTCAGAAGTCCCACTTGCCCCTCTTTCTAACAAAATTACAAGTTTTCTAGAGATGACAGCTGTCCCCTGCCACATGCCACTCCAGTTTGCAGCTTCCAAAAAACTGGCAGACTTCAACTGAGCTCCTCTCCCACTCGCCTGCCTTTCAATTACTCTTCCCAGTCAGACTTTAACACTGTGTAAAAGCAGTCAACTATCATTTACTTTTAATTCCCTTAACACACATTTATTGAATCTGCCTGGAAACTGAGAGGCACTGGGGAATGAAGGAGAAAACAGGCCAAACCAAAACCAGACCCATTTCTAAACGACCTCCCCACCATCAGCCTCATACACTTGAATTTACTAAAAATACTCCAGTAGATCCCAATCACATCTTGATTAGCCTTGAGCCTCCTTCATACCGCTCTGTCAACTTTCAAGCAGAAATACTAAAAAAAAATAAAATAAATATATGTATATATATTTTCCTTTAAAATGTAATACACATTTTTCTTACCTCACTGTTGTGGCCCCTCAAATTGAAGTTGATTCTCTGAGGGGTGTTCCGGTCCCTCCTGCAATGGCTGGAAGTAAAAGTGACTCCTACAACTCCTCTGCCATTGCCTGTTGCCAACCAGCCTTCCTCATAGTACCGCCTCCTGCACACCGGTTTCTCCTTCTCACTTTTGGGGACTCTCCCTTTCCAGGAGAGGCAGAGGATGTTGGAATCGCTGCAAAGAACAGGCCCATGTTCCACTGCTGCATACATGCTTTTTAAATATTTTATTTTTTGACATAAGAAAGTAATATGTCTAGTGCACAAAATTTAAATCAATTTTTTTTTTTTTTTAATTGATAAGACTGACCTGGGATAGATCACTGAAAGGGAGGAGGATGGGGTCAGTGTTTATAAATATCCACCAAATGCATAGTGAAAAATTCCTCTATAAAAGATGATGGCAGTTGGCTAAGAAAAAGTAACACTTAAAAAAAAAAATCAGGTTCATCTTTGTTTTTGAGTCTGTAGAGTGAGGGTGCACTTATCCTTTGGAGAAACAGCTACTTCGTAAGAGGCGCTCAAGAAATGGTTAAGTCATCTTTTTGCTCAACTTGATATAATCTTTATACAGCCTGAGATTCCAGTTTAGCGTAATGCAATTCCAGAGACAAAGAGTTGCAAATGTGTAGGTTTCAAGTAACTTAAGGCTTTTAAGATTTCCTCCAGTCAGATTTTCTTCAAAAGTTCAGTTGCAGAAATTTAAAACACACGCACATACATATATATGTATATATATGACATTCATCTTTTCCAAGGTGCCCTCTGGCATATCTTTTCCATCTGATGTATTTCTGCTGCTAAAGCTGAAAGAGATTGCATAAAGGGAAAAAAAGGCACACAAACCGTGCGAAACAACAGACCCAAACTTGTGCAGGCACTGGTGTGCCAGGCCAGTTGGGAAATCCCTCTTGGTACTGAACCGTTCGTTGGACTCAGAAGTTTTTACAATCCAAAGCCAATCCAATTTTCATTGCAGCACTTTTTTTTCCACCAGAGACCCAACACAGCCTGAACTGTTTATCACGCTATCTTGCCTGCTTTCCCACTTTTTGCTGCCACACACGAATGAAAAAGAAACACCCTCTTCATTTATAGCAGAATAAAAAATGCTCTAAAGCTTTTAGCTTTCAAAGCAGATAAATTTGCCCCAGGTGAACCATGAAGTTCTCTCTCCTCTGAAACAGGCTAAAATGTCAAGCTGTTTTTCCTTTACTTTTCCTTTTTTTTTCTGCTAAAGGAATCACAGACATTTCATCCTACCGTAAAAAACAAATGCCAGAATTAAAGCACATCAAGTAAGCACTCTTTCAAAATCTTCTAAAATTCAAGGAAGGAAGAAATATAATCAACTAAAGAAGAAAGAGAAGCAGCATTAAAAATCTGACTTCCTGGATTAGCTATTTCTCTAGGTATTTTCCTTGCTTGTTTGATCGGATCTTTCCTTCTTGACGCTTGTCTACAGCACAGATTCATAGTTCCAGACACAACATTTGCAGCTGTACAAGAAGGAAACATATGAAGTATTCCAATCGTTTTATNGGGCGGGCGGTGGACAGACGGACAGACACATGGAAACAGAACTTTCTTTAGGCCACAGTCACTGAAGCAAATGCTTCAAAAAAGACTCCACAGCTTTGGAAGGAGGGTAGAGAAAGAAGGTCTCTGTGAAGGGGCAGACAGAGAGTTAGACCCTGAGGCACAGAAACAGAATGGAAACTTTCAGAACACAATCGCTTGAAGAAGAACTTCTGCACTTATCACATAGGCAAACTTGATCCTGTCATTTGAGAAAAGCACTCTGCCACGCCTTGACCAGTAACCTCTCACCTCAGCCTCAAGCACCAACACTTTCAAGACCAGACAAACCACAGGCTTCACCTCTTAAAAATATCTTAACTACAGTAGGAATGCTGAGAAGGGAAAGATTAAAACCTACAATAACTACAAAAGGAATAAAGTCAATCACTCAAATACCTCCTCAATACAATACACTCTAGGAGAATATTTTAGCTTTAAACCACTGAGGGTCAACACTTCCTTTACATTGCACCTATATTTGATAGACAAGATAAAAAAAACCTGTTAAGTCTGTAGTGTCAAACACTGAAAACACAGGATGAATTAAGATTACATATAATATATACTAAGATTTAATTCTTTCCATTCCCCTCTTCTTCATTTCCACCCACTCCATTATTTCCTAAGATATAACCTAATTAAAAGATTCAGATGCTAGTCTTCCCTCACGAAAATCAGTAATTAATTTAGACACCCTTCCTTCTTCTGCCATTACAGCAATACCACAGTTCTGGTCCTTTTGACATGTTTAAACCAAGCTTTTTGCCTTCTTTTTCCCCACCATGAAAAACCAGGGTAATGGCTAGNAAACAACAGACCCAAACTTGTGCAGGCACTGGTGTGCCAGGCCAGTTGGGAAATCCCTCTTGGTACTGAACCGTTCGTTGGACTCAGAAGTTTTTACAATCCACAGCCAATCCAATTTTCATTGCAGCACTTTTTTTCCACCAGAGACCCAACACAGCCTGAACTGTTTATCACGCTATCTTGCCTGCTTTCCCACTTTTTGCTGCCACACACGAATGAAAAAGAAACACCCTCTTCATTTATAGCAGAATAAAAAATGCTCTAAAGCTTTTAGCTTTCAAAGCAGATAAATTTGCCCCAGGTGAACCATGAAGTTCTCTCTCCTCTGAAACAGGCTAAAATGTCAAGCTGTTTTTCCTTTTCCTTTTTTTTTCTGCTAAAGGAATCACAGACATTTCATCCTACCGTAAAAAACAAATGCCAGAATTAAAGCACATCAAGTAAGCACTCTTTCAAAATCTTCTAAAATTCAAGGAAGGAAGAAATATAATCAACTAAAGAAGAAAGAGAAGCAGCATTAAAAATCTGACTTCCTGGATTAGCTATTTCTCTAGGTATTTTCCTTGCTTGTTTGATCGGATCTTTCCTTCTTGACGCTTGTCTACAGCACAGATTCATAGTTCCAGACACAACATTTGCAGCTGTACAAGAAGGAAACATATGAAGTATTCCAATCGTTTTATTCGAATAACATTTATGAGCTCAATTAATTAGTATTTATACCACACTAAGTGAAAAGAGAAAAAAGAAGGAGAAAGAATATGCAGGCTTGATGACCTGGTTAACTCAAGAAGGCTGATGAGGTTTGCTCAGTTCAATGCCCAGACTTGTCCCATAGTTCCTCAATTTATTTACTTCCAGTCATCATTATTCAATATATGGTCACGACTTATTAGTCCATTCACAATCTATTAAGCCCAAAGTAAAATGTGCCAAAGACCATACATTATTCCTCTACAATAACAAAATCAGCTTCTTCTATCCTCTGTATTCTTCTCTTTCCCTCACAGCTATGGATTTAATCGTGGAGGTATTTTTTGAGCTTTTTCTGCGCAGAGGGTGTTTTTTCTTCCTCTTCTTGCAAACTTTTTTCACCCGTGAAGACCATGTGGAAAGCTGAACATTACTGGCAGGTGTCTTTCCATGGGTTACCGATTCCTGTGCTGTAAAGGTGCTCCATCTGGTTCTCAAATTAATTTTCATCAATTGCAAAGCTCTCAGGAATATGTAAGAGTAAGTCTACGGGATGACAAAAACAAGTGCGCTTTCATGTACGTGCAGTGCACACACCAGCTCGCTCAATCTGGTACTCAGAGCTGCATCTGCCTTATCAGTTTATCTGTAGTAATCTTGTAAAATGCCCGTCATTCAAAGCTGGAATCCCTGGATTCTTCCAATTCTGCAAGACAAAGCACAAATACAAAAAAAGAAAAGTGAATAATTTAAGCCACATAATAACTTAAAGATACAAGTACTATTGCTACAGAGATTACAAAGATAAAGGCCTCTGTACTGGAGTACCATAAAATATCTGTATTGTGTACAGATACATGTGATATTCACACACAGATGTATCTGATCCACACACAAATATGAACTACAGTTTTCTTTTTCACTTCAAAATTTCCCAAAACGTTTTGTAACTGAAGGATNTCAATACAATACACTCTAGGAGAATATTTTAGCTTTAAACCACTGAGGGTCAACAATTCCTTTACATTGCACCTATATTTGATAGACAAGATAAAAAAAACCTGTTAAGTCAAACAGGTCAAACACTGAAAACACAGGATGAATTAAGATTACATATAATATATACTAAGATTTAATTCTTTCCATTCCCCTCTTCTTCATTTCCACCCACTCCATTATTTCCTAAGATATAACCTAATTAAAAGATTCAGATGCTAGTCTTCCCTCACGAAAATCAGTAATTAATTTAGACACCCTTCCTTCTTCTGCCATTACAGCAATACCACAGTTCTGGTCCTTTTGACATGTTTAAACCAAGCTTTTTGCCTTCTTTTTCCCCACCATGAAAAACCAGGGTAATGGCTAGTACCTCTCTTGGAAAGCATGTGTAAGAGCTGAGGATAAAAACCAGTACAGAAGAGCAAAGTGTTACTTGCACTATCTCATCACTAGCCTGAAATCTCATACAAAGAAAACATGGTTTTCCAGATGAAACTCATCCAAATGAAATTTTTAACTGTAGATTTTTTAATAATCAAACTTTTCTTTCAGAAGAGGTCAAGGGTTAATCATAGAAGTACATAGAATTCTGAAAAAATACTTATTTTTAGCAGTACTCGGACACTAAATATCAAGAAATAGTAGTTAACCATCATTACTTTCATTTAAAGGGTAGCTGAAAATAACTTTGCTCTGGATTTTCCCTTTAAGAAAGGGAGATGCAACTTGAACTCATCATCTAATACTGTTCTGATTCTTAAGCCCAGTGATGCAAAACATTTCTTAAGCACAGACACCTAATGAGACAAAAACCTATTAGACCCATGACCCAGGAAACAAGGGTCCACAGGTTTTCTGATTTTGATTTGAAAGCATAGCTCTTCTTAATTGCAAAACTCTCAACAAGTTACGTTACCACATTATAAAATTTAATTTCGGTATTAATTAAAAAAACAATCTATTAACAGTGGCTCTCATATTTTAGTGTCAATATTTAACTCATAATTTTTATTTCCTAACTGTTCCATTAACTTATGTAAGGGGAAGCGTTAAGCCACAATTGGACAAACAGAAAATTATCTACTTGTTCTCATGCATCTTTCATTGAGGTGTCACTTTTGTTGACAGAAAGAAGTCATGCATAGCCAAATGTACCAATGCTGTAGCAAGCTCTTCAACATTTTATGTTTATTCAAAACCCCACTCTTCAAGGCTCCAGAGGAAAGTACTTGAGGTGAGGATAAAAGGAGACTGGGAGAGGAATGAAAGCAGGGAAGGAAAATTCAGGTAAGTAAACACTATTTCTAAACTATTATCTCCAAAAAAAAGCCAAACCAAAACAAAAAATTACTCACAGCCTCCCTAAACATCTTATGGAAAGAAATGTAAGCCACAGAGTCTTTGTAAAGTCAGGATTTTTCAGCCTAACCAGATTTCCTTCCTGTCAAACTTGCATGAGGTCAAAGGAAACTGCAGTTTTCCCTCCCTTCACAGTCAAAGAAGGAAAAAATATACACCAGTATCCATGAGGATAACAAGATACTTTAGAAAATCTGTGTAACCACAAAATTGCATTTTGTTCTGAAGGATCAAACCACACCTAGTTCTGCACAAGCTGATGGCAGATGATCCCACCAGCTATCAAATGGTGACCGTGGGAGTAACCTTCAAGGTTACTGCTGAACAGTGTACAACAAAATTGGCACATTTTGCAGTAATCACAATATTACAGGCTAAATACTACAGACCTAGAAGCTGGCAGTATGGCACATTTTGTAGTTTATTTAGTCCAACTTATAAAGTAACATAAATTGTTAAATAATCCTATCCAAAAGGAAATAAAATGATTTATCAAAGTTAACTATTCAATTCTTAAAAGTCTGAAGTAGATAGAAGAAAAGATTAACAGGCTTAGAGGTAAAAGGAATTATTTTTTTTTCCCCCA
Organism: Chloroceryle aenea; assembly: GCA_013399075.1. Lineage (NCBI taxonomy): Eukaryota > Metazoa > Chordata > Aves > Coraciiformes > Cerylidae > Chloroceryle > Chloroceryle aenea. The sequence goes on from VWZY01010289.1 coordinate 784,328, forward strand.
TTAAAAAAAGGGCCAATTCCATAGGGAGAAAATACAATTTTGACCCAAATAAGTACTAGTTTTCCTCTTCTTTCACTTGTCTCTTCTAATTACTTTTGCTTTATTCATCTTTCATAGTGACATAAGTCACTGAAGTTAACACCTTTTTTTTGTACTACACAATACAAAACTAATTTGGAGGACATGTTTCTGAACAAATACCAGTAAGCTAACTAGTGGCTGTAAAAATGTTCTTCACCCCTAGAAAAATGAAGGAAAAGTGGTGAGGGAAAAATGGTTAGAAGATGCCTGGGTTTTGTTGTGTTTGTTTTTAAATGGTTTCCTCTCCACAGTGTTTGTCCTTGGGTAATTCTAGAACCTCAACTCCTCCTCGAGACAGCTGCATAGCTTGGGCAAGACATTCAGTTGGGCTATTCAGAGATGTAAAGAGATCTGTAAACCCAGCACAGATGCACTGAAACAGCAATGTAGCAAAGGTGTAATGCCAGCTGCTGTGATAGTAGCTGCCAGCTCATTAATAGACAACATAATGTTAGTCAGATGCACCTATATATCCTTAAGCAAATAAAACTGACGGGAAATGTATTCGTTGGTATATTGAGAGAAGTGAAGCTTGTATTAGTGGCTGCTCAGCAGACATTCACTGTGAATACTGACAACATCTATTTCAGTGCACTACTTGGACAAACTTACAAGCATCTCTTCCACCAAATTACACTTTTAAGTGAAAATAAAATCCAGTAATAGCTGACTGGCACCTCTGAGGTGCTGAACGACCCTCCTGGGTTCTTGTAATAGGGAAGAAGGCAACATATATGCATGCTGCATATATTTTTTTTAGGTTCAAGATCTTTTTTTAAGTATAGCTGTCAAAAATTAAAGGAAGTATTTATATTATTTCTAAAACTATTAAATATACTCCACTTTCAGTGCTTGAGTTACACCATCAGATTAAACAGGAGTTAAATTAAAACATACAGTTAAGAACAACAAGCAAGAAACTAATTTTAAAATGCCTTCAGAAAAATATTTTCATGAAAACAATAAGGGTGTTTAATCAAACTCTTAGAAGCTATTGATCGTGAGTTGCCAAATTTATACACATTCTCCAAAAGCTGCAGACCTTAAGACATAAAATACAGTAAATTGTTAAAAACAAGAAAGAGAAAGTGAGGGCAACAGTTCTGCTGTTCACAGGGAAACAAAGTTAGAAAAAAGCACTGCAGAACAGACTTAGCCACAAAACTAAGGATAAATAAACTAAATAGAACATACCAAATCACGCAAGAAAGAGAATGTCTAAATTAGGTGTGGTTTTTTGTTTGGTTTTCATTTGTTTTTTTAAACACTTTCTTTAGCAACTAGATACTTTAAGTGAATAAATATTATGTCCACATGTGAAAGAACTGCTGCAAGGCCCTTTAATCAGTTACTGGTCAAACATGCTCATGGGAAATTTCTGAGTTAAATAATGCTAGATCTTTCATGCTTATATGGCAGGGAAGCAAAAGAGAAAAATAAATGGTTAGACTTAACAATACAAAGCATTCAGCTGCAAGACAAATGGAAAATATTTCTGCTCCCACAGCTCTGATCACTTCTTTCTCAACCCCTACTATGGCACACCATGCCAGGATGACCATTTGTCCTGGTTGCTTTTCTAATCAATAAGTCTCTCTCCTTTACTCCCTTTTTCTTCCCATTTGGGAATTGAGAGGGGTTAACAGAGAGCATCTGCTATAGGCCTAGCAGATGGCCTTGACCCTAAACCTTGACATCATTCAGGCTGCTACACTGAACAACATCGTACAAAAGATTCAATTAAAAATTTCACAAGTGAAGATTCACAACAGCTTAACCAATATAAATCTGGTTTATTAGACTCAGCCACACCCTCAGCTTCCCTTGTTAACAAGCCATACCCTTCCACCCTCCCATAACACAAGCCCTGGCACTCTTCCAATTGTGCAGTTCAGGAAGCTGATCTTGCCAAAAACTTACCCTCCAAAATCAGCAATTGATTTTAAGGGAGCTTCCCTTAATGAACTCACCATGCACATGCAGCAGCACTATTGCCAGTGTAAGAACAGGGTAGGGGGGAGCATGGAACAGCAGCTTAAATTTGAACTGTGCTCAAAACCTTTTTGGTTTAAAGTTGAACCAATCCCTGACACGGTCCCAGTGTGGTCCCCCGTTTAGCAGCACTGGCCAAATGAAGAAGGTGGAGCTGTACAGCACAAGTGAAAAACAGAAGGGAGGAGTACATGCAACTGATATTGCCACTTGAAGGCTTTTGATGACAAATTTTGGGCACAAGAGCATTTCTGAATTCCAGGGTTTGCTCTCAGAAGGGAGGGAAGAAAAGTTTGTCTCTTGAGGATGAATTTAAGATGGCTACCACAATGTCCTGGAGCCAGAGCTATCCATCAGCCATGAGGTCTCATTTTCAAATAAACTGAAGTGGGCTTGAAATGATTCAGACAGATACTGAAAGACCTGCTTCAGAAAAAAATGTACAAATAAGACACATTCACATTTTTTAAAAGAAATGTGAAGTATGACCAAGAAAAACCCTTCACTTACAAGTGTGAATCTTCTCTCTCAAGAAAGTTCTGCCATCCTCACAGCACAGAGAACGCTCACAGAATGCGTACTTAACTAAAAAGTGGTAACAACTGTGTCTCATTAATGACATTCAAAGATCTTTAAAAGGAGGGAGCCCCAGTTCTTACCATTGAACTGAGTGCACTGACCTTGCCTGTAATTACAGAGCAATTTCCTTCCCGTAGGAATGTTCTGCAGCCTGCAAACATCCCTCGAGCCTGCAGCCAGCCATTGCAGCTAGTTCCTAATTATCTCCAATATCTGCCCACGGGCTCTTTGAATACTTTCTTATGAACATACATTCAAGTTTTGATATCCTCCCCCAAAATCCCAATACACCTTTATATGAGACACATGCACTGCAACACTGGAAACAAAAAAAAAACAGAATTAAAAAAGGAGGGAGAGATGGAGAGAGAAAATAACAGAAGCCACTAGTTTTTAAAATTCAGCAGAGCCTCATAAACAAGAATTACTTCTGTGGGACAGCGAGACATATTTCAGTCAGAAATCTGATAATCCCCCCAGAGCAGAGAGTGTTGCAGCAGGGACAAGACGCTGTGTCAGCCTGTGGGGAGGGAGTTCCTGGTTATGCCCAACAGCTCCACCACAGGTGTGAAGTGAATTGTGGGTATGAGCTTCCCACCACGCAGCTCTTTGCTCACCCCAAGCTGCTTGGCTAGAGCTGTGAAGCAAGGCACTTCTCACGCAGGAGAACTTCAATGGGTTGAAGATATATAGATTTTATTTATTTAAATAAAAAAAGAGAAGAGTTGCAGTTTTCATAGAACTTGGGTTTATCAGTCTTTGGAACTTGGATCAAGAACTTAACTCTAGTCCTGACTGTCCCTCAAATGTGCCATAACTGAAGATTTTAGTCGGTGTTGGAGGACTAACACCCACCTCACAAACCCTGCTTAGAAGTCTAGATGCAGTGGAGGGATAGTCCCAGCCTCACAAGAGAGATGGAAAGCTAAGGAATAGCTCTATCTCCTTCCCATACCTGTCTCCTTTTGCTTCAATTTCCATGTTTTTCTCCTCAAGGTTCTGGCAGGTTGTGCTAAGGTCTCTGGGTTAAGAGAGGCATGTAATATCATGAAGACAAAGAGACTCAAAAAGTGCTTGCTTTAGAGGCAACCTTGACAAGCAAGAGTCACCAAAGTAGCCTTTTGTAAAAGTCAGAAACTTTAAACAAATGCTTGCAACAAAGCAAAGACTTCTGTACAGAAATGAATTGTTTCACTAGCCAGACTCAAGAGGGCATGAGATTAGCTACAAACACATGTGCCCAGTTGGATGAATGTTTTTTGAGCTGCTCTGTCTGCATTAGTATGCCAAGTGTTAACTGGTCACCTGTATGGACAGAACAAGGGGGCCAGCAGGAAGCAGGTGTCCTCTACACACAGTCATGTTCTGGTGGGTAAGCTGAGGGCAGGCAGATATGCACCTAGGTAAATCAGCACAGTAGTCTTGTTTACAAGTACTTTTACTTTGTAGACGTCTTCACAGTTACAATTCTTCATCTTGACCAGATGTTCCTGATAGACATATGAAAGCTTTAGGAAGATAAAATATAAAATTTTGAAGTCAGGATAAGAAACAGCAGTATCCTGTAGTCACAAACAGCCCTATCATCCTTCTCACATGGCTATGACACAACCTTTCTAATAAGTCCATAATAAGTAAAAAATTGCTGATTACAGTGTTCAGGGGAAGGATAGCCATCAACAACTGTGTCTTCTATTTTCTTAAATATGATAGAAAAATACAGGTTAAAATGATCACAGATGAAAATGAATGGACAGAAAAAGATTTTCAGAAACTCTGGAAAAGTATATTTAAAGAGCAACAGGAGTTAAGTATGAATTCTGAAGATTTCACTTCAATGCTGTCAAATTTTGTTGATTAAATTTTTATAATTAACTTAATATTTAATTTAGATGCCAATTCTTCCCATTCAGGTTTGCCAAGCTGCAAAGAGCAAGGTATCATTTTTAATATAAAATTAATTCATTTTATATTTTATTTATATATTTATTATAGATATCTAATGGTAACATCCCCAGATAGCCAGACTTTGTGTAATTCATTGAACACTGTACAACTACCAGACAGTGCATGCTTCTAACTATAATCTGTACATTATGAAAATGCTCTTTTCTGGAACAAATATTCAGGTTTTAACATTTTTTTTTACAAATTGTATGAATTTTTAAGTAAAAGTAATATTCTCACTACCTCCCAGATAGTCCTGTAATTAAATTTATTTTCCCATGAAGCTATGTAAATGAAGTAACTGTCAAACTTCTTGGACCCAATTATTCCTCTTCCTCACACAACAGAAAATGCCTTTCAGCATTTTCACCAAACCAATTTTTATGAGTTTTTTGGGTTTTGTTTTTTATTTGTTTGTTTGTTTAGTTTTGTGGTTGGTGTTTTGGGTTTTTTTGTCAAGTTCAAATTCAGAATCTACAAAATATAAAAAACAAAAGGGCACATTCATCCTTGCACTTAAGTCTATAACTTCTGGATAAATATTTGTGCTGATCTAAGGCATTCACATACACATAAAGCTAAAGTTATTCATAACTAAACAGGAAAAAACCCAACAAACACTGGCATTCTTTGGATTTTCTTCGTTCCCACTGATGAGTTTCACCTTACTGCCTTTGCCAAGGAACCTCAGGATCTTCAGATGAAGATGGTAAACTTTTCACAACAGCCAGAGAAAAGACTGACTCTGCTAAGAGTATCACCTTCACACATTTTCTACTTCATTTGGAAAACTTGGATTTGGGAAAGTAATATAACTGCATTTAGTAGATTATGTGCTACTTAGCAGGCTTCTTCTACGAAAACTGACAAATGTTAAGTCATACTCCTACACTCATGCTTTCCTCATGTAAAGGTTGATTTTCAGTCTTCTTTTTAACATGACTGTAAACTCATTAGGATTCCATCATGTTTGCAGATTCTAGCCAAAAGTAACTCTAAGATAAATGCTATCCGAGGTAATTTCATAAATGGTATCATTCTGACACCAAATTTTAAAGTAATCTTACATACTGTCAGTTTTTCTTCTATGACTAAAATTACTATAAATTTACAGAACTTGGTTTAGTACAATCATTCTTTTATTAAATAATACTTCACAAAGTATCTCTAGGGCTGTATAAAAGCGTAATATTAACTCTATTAAGTGTTATTTCTGTGTGTCCATGTGAAGGGGTGGAAAAGCAAAACAAATAGAAAAAAAGAGGAAAAAAACAACAACAAAACCAAACCACAATCTGATAACATAACCCACCCTGATCATTCCCTCTATAAAACTCAACATCTGTACTGAAGGTTCCTTTTCTGTATAGAAAAAGTCTGCTTGAAAACTGCTCAAGGAAAATTCTTCTGCTTTTTCTGGTAAGCACCTTGGCAAGGTAATGTTGTAATCTTGCAGTGTCAGTGGGCCCCTTGAGTTACAGCTTATTAAAACAATTACATGAAAACATCCTTTTCAAGATTTCAATTCTATAACATCAGAAGATCAGTATATTCCAAGTTCTTTTTAGATTGAAGGATCATAAGGCAGTGCATTACTTCAGTATCTAATGCTGTCATGGCACCTCAATATTTCCTCCAGTAACTGTATTATGCACAGAGCACAGAGTAACAGGAGGTTACTAGGAGAAAACTGTATCCTTGCTTATCTATACTAGATAGATTACAATGAAATCAACACTTCAGTATCTGATTGACACAGTCATTACAATTCATCTGTAGTAGATAGATATCAAAACCCAAACATTTAGACAAAAAGGTAAAACATACAGTATTTCATAAAGCTGATAGAAAAATAACGGTCCATGGACAGTGGGTGGATAAAAGTTTCACAACAATCTTGAAAAAAGCAAACCCCAAACATGATACCAAACAAATAAACCATATAGGAACAAATGGTTGTACAAATTAATGAACCTGACAGATTTGTAGTTTGTCATGAGTTATATCTTCCAAATATTCCCCTCAGTGTCCAGTGGACACAGTAATCCATCAAAAAAATCTAACACTAAGAATAGGAGTAAACAACATTTCACTGATGGATAACCACAAAAAACCCATAAACATCCTTTCCTGTCCATCCCTACAGGACACAAAGTCCTTAGGCAAGTAAACCGCAGAAGATCCCACATATACATGGGCACTTAAGGGGCCTGTTAACAAAATCAAATTCTCTTTCTCTTGCTCTCCAGAACGATCAAAGTATACATGTAGGCTTGGGAGCTCTCGAAAACTTCTTTCTTGTTTTCATCCATGTAGAGATATTCTGCAATCACTATTCCAAGACAGCTAAGAATTGTCTGCAGCACCTATCTGGTCTGTTTAATTATCTTGCATATATTAGATTATTTTTTTTTCTTGTTGTTTATACTGGATATCAAGTAGGTAGGAGACAGCATTAACAAGATTCATGATTTTTCTCCTCCATTTTAAGGGCAAAATATCAATAAAATAACACCATATCTGATCCAACAGATTTCTTTTTAGCTGCTTAATTATAGTTAGTGTCTGAAGCAAACACTTTAAGTCTTGTAACCAATGTATCCAAAAACGGCTGGAGAGCCAATACTATCACCTCATGTCTTCTGTTGATTAAAGCCTGAGAAGCTAAAGCTTACACCCAAAAAATATGTTAAATTTACATTTGTCTGAAATCAGTAATGTGGCCTTTTATAAATTTAACTCACAAGCTTTAGCTTACACTTGTATTTTTACAAATTTTCATTTCAGATAAATAAATCCATCTCACAGAGAGCAATATGAACAGTACAATAAAGGAAGACACTGCCAGACTCTAGACAGACATACTAGAGCAATACAGAGCTGCAGGGATCTGATTACAGACAGTATCTGCTGCTGGGCAGTCAGTCTCCCACTGGGATGAAAGCCCGTATGCTGGGATGTTCTACAATAAAACAGTCTTTGCTTCTTACAAAGAGCTTCACAGATGTTGCAGGCATTATTCCTCTCAATGCATCAACATTTTAATTTATAACAATTTTTAAGCAGAGCAAGGCACTTACAGTTTCCTAACATTCCACCACACAATGAGTTCTGTGATTCCTGGATCTGTTGCTCTCCTTGCAAGAGCCAAAAGCCAAAGTACAAAGCAACTGCTATGGTTTGATAGAGAATGCCCTTTACTGCGATCTCTCAGAACCGTACCCAGATCGGCCAGAGCTCTAACAGACCCAAGCCTATCTTCTGCAAGGCCAGATGCAGTTGCAAAGAAAATGAGGACACACACAGGTCATCCACTCTGTTCAACATTTGTTATTGTTTTATTTGCTCTGAAGCAGAAACCCCAATAACTGACATCAATTTTCAAAAAAAACCTTCTATAATTACATTGGTACGACCTATGGAAACTACTGTTTTTCTGGTTGTTCTCGTAACAACTTCCAATGATTCAAACTGCTAGCCCTACTCTTTCCACAAAATTATTAATATTAAGAGAGGTTCATCATTCTTCAACAGAAAAGCCAGTATGTGACTGGCAGAATCACTGTTATCAATGGTAATCCAACAGCTTTGTGTCATCTTCTCTCTTTAAGACAAAGTTTTAAGGCAGAGGTAGTAGTACATTCAGTATACAGTAAGGGAGGATTGCTCCTCTAGATTGCTCCTCTAAAATCCTTCTTGCCTCTTACAACACCTTGAATACCTTACAAAGCCTTTTTAGCAACCCTGTGAAATATGAAGTATGACTCCTGTTGTAACAGATGAGGAAACTAAAGGTACAGGCCTGCAAGACAAAGAAGCCTATGCTGCAGAAAGACTACTTAAACCCCACCATACCTATAACCTGATCAAATTTGCCTTCCTAGACCTGGCTGGCCCTCATCGCTCTGTTCACTGCTAAGTGCCTGAGTGTCCTCGGGCAAGATCTGTTTCCTAAAACATCAGAAAATAAACATTTAAAAAGTTGGGAGTATTCTGTGGCCTTAGGGAGTTGGAACAACTCACTGAAGGTTCAGATGAATGTCTGAGCTGAAGCAACGGAGCAGGCAGGAGCCACAATACAGGGAGACCTTCCAGAAACAGATGTTAGATCAGCTCAGCTGTACCATGGAACTTGCCCACAGCACTGAGCTGAAGCATTCTCCTTAATGCTGAATGGAAAGATGACATTGAAACAAGAACACAGAATTTACCATTACCAGTCTGTACTATGATGCTATCATCACTGAGTGTGGTTCATTTGATGTTTTCCTGTCTATTTCCATCTTACTTCAAAACTTACCTGTTCTGGATCCACAGAAAACGTGATAAGCAACATTTTACTTTTGAAAGTATCCATCAACATTTGGTGAAATGCATCTTGTATCTAAATGCTTCTCCTGCAGTTCACTGAAGAAGGATACATACTCAGGCCATGTTAATTAAAAATGATTTACAGTAACCAAGAATAGTTACTATTTCAATCACTGAGCAAGGAAATTTGATTTAAATATACAACTATAGTCTGTATTTCTGCATTTCTGCTCCTCTTCTGAAAGAAAGCCTATTATCAGACAGTTATCAGCCTGAAACTGATGTTGATTTGCAAGTAAACATAGCTTTATACTTCATACTTAATATGAAAGTTTTGCTAACTTAAATGTGGAAGTACTACAGCATTGAATTACCTAATTTAAACATACTTAGATTTATGATTTCCATATTTGATGTTAAAGAATGGTAGATGGTCCTTTTCATTTTTTGGACCAGATGTTCTTCAAACTGCCATACATACATCACTGACACGGAGTATATGCATATGTAACACCACAAGTACAGAAGGTACTCTGAAGTGTTGAAAGACTCAGCCCAGAACAAGAAGTTACCACTGACAACAGTCAAGCCCAACGTCACCAATGTTGCTGGGGATACCAAAAGAAAACTGCAGTATATTAAAGGATTATATTTTAGGATTATCTTCCAAACTCACACCTGTGGCAAGTTGTTTTCAATCAACTTCTGTTTTTTACACAAATCCAAGTTTTACAAGATTTAGAGAATGTTACTAATAAAATTAAGTACACTACATGTTTTGGATTTATACAGCTCTATTAATCATGGGTTTC
>VWZY01010290.1:16214-27499 GCA_013399075.1 Chloroceryle aenea
GTTGTTTAGTCTGGAGGAGGCTGAGGGGACACCTTATTGCTCTCCACAGCTACCTGAAAGGAGGTTGGAACAAGGTGGGGGGGACAGCCTTTTCTCCCTGGTGATGTGTGACAGGACCAGAGGGAAGGAATGCAAGCTGCACCAGTGGAGGTCCAGGCTGGATATGAGGAAACATTTCTTCATGAAAGGGGTTATCAAACACTGGAATGGTCTGCCCGGGGTAGTGGTGGAGTCACCATCCCTGGAGGCATTTAAATGGCGTGTGAACCATGTGCTTAGGGACATGGTTTAGTGGCGAGCTTGCAGTTTTGGGTTGAAAGTTGGGCTAGATGATCTTGAAGGTCTCTTCCAATCAAAGACATTCTGTGATTCCGTGAGTCACTGAACCATTGCAGAAGTAAAATAATGGCAGTGTGTGGCTCTGGAGTTGTGACTGTAAATGAAGAAAAATAAGTATTTTTGTCATGTTTTCTGGAAGAAGCTTCTGTTTAAGGGGCCCTAATCAGTGAGGAGGTTTAAGCAATTATTGTGCAACATTACTTGTCTATAAACAGAGATAAACAGGCTGTAGCTAAGCCAACACTGTTCTTGCTCCTAGAGGTTTGATGTGTAACACTGTAATTTTGTTAATAATTGTCCTTCAGCTTGTGATACTGAAGATCATTATCTGAAAAGAAGGGGGAGGTCTTGTTCTCTTCCCCACCCACCCTGTTGTGTTGTTCTGGTCTCTCCCTACTGCCATCTGGGGTGCTTCTTATGTCTACCTGTAGCCATTTCAACTTTCTCACTAAGATGCCTGTGTGGATGCTTCCTTCATTTTCTTTCCTCTTTATCTCTTCTGTATTAAGTTTTTGTTGGGCTGATGGGCATCCCATGGAGAGATCCCATTGCCAACAGAATGGCCAAGGGGCAATAGAAGGAAAATATATTAGGAATGGGAAGAAAAAAGATAAAAAGATCAGGTTTGGCCTCTCGGCCTGATAGAATGGTTCAGCAAAGTTCACTCTTTAGTTTGTGTGTGGACATTTTAAAGTAGCATTTCATATGCAGAACAAGAGAGCTTTAAGAATGCAGTCATGCAGAGTTTTGAAAGGTAAGGAAATGCCAGACTTGAGGTTACTCTTGCGAAATAAACATTGTATACTTTTAGAGGCTTTTTACCTGTCTTCAACACCCAGTTGGTCTCCCTAAGTAAGCTGGTTGGGGTGCCCCCTGGACAGACCCCATCAGTGAGTCTGATCCAGACTCTCCATCTTCCTCCAGCTCACTTCATTCCTTCAGCCCACCCAGTCTCCACCCATGGTGTGGTTGTTATTATTTGTGTGTGTGTTTGGGGGTGTTTTTTTGGATGTAGCTTTTAAAGCTTTTTCACTGTTTGCTTTCAAAGTACACACACCCCTTACCCTTCCCCCCCAACCCCCCCTGCCTGGCCCCAGTCACTGACAGGAGGAAGAAAATCATGTCTTCATGCTCTGATTCCAGCTCTGGTCTGTCATGGTGCACATAACATGATAGAAAGCATATGTAGTCCCCCAGAGATGGTGACTTTGCACTGCTGTTCTGGTCAGGACTCCAGCTTGAGGGTAGGTGTGCAAATTGAGGGTGCAGTCTGTGAAGATCTGAATATCCAGACAAACTCAGGAAAAGCTTACAACTGCCAAATAAATCAGGGTGGTTTTGCACACTCCAATGTCAAGTACCAGCTGATGGAATAGAATATTTTATCACCTATTGAAATCTTACTTATCTATCAAGCTAATGGGCATTTGAAATCTGTTAGGAATGCATTTCCTTCTTGAAGAAAAGGTCACCAGGAACTTGAAATGCTGAAAAATGTAGCTTCATTTTCTAATATGTCTGAAATCTTTGGCTGAAACTTGTACAAGAAAATTCAGCCTCAGGCAGGCATCTGGTGTGGAAAGTTTCAGCCCAAAATGCTAATTTGGCAAAGTTGTATGCAATGAAAATGCATTTTAAGTGTGCAAAGTGTTGAACAGTCTCTGTACTAAGGCATAACTTATATTTTGGTGGATAAAAGGAACCTGTACTGGAGTTTTAGGCTGAACTGCAACAACTTTCATTCCCCTTCGCTGTAAAGGGAAGTCCTTACCCAACCTGCAACTCTCCAACAAACTTGTCGCTTGAATTTTTTTCTAACAAACACTTAGGTAATTAACCTTCCGCAGTCTTAGCTATTACCCTGTGAAATGTGGTGAAATTCTGTGCTAGCATAACTAAAACATCAGGAAGAATATACTTGGGTTGTGATGGCATACAGAGCTTTTCTTGCAGGTTCCTGCAGCACACTGCTAATGCTGCAAGGAAGCCAAGCAGCAGATTGTGTTATGGGATTCAGTTTTATAATGAGTTCTGGACCATTCTGTGCAAATGTATCACCTGGGCTGGAAGTTACCGCAAAACCCCTTGGGTGTCTTGCGTCTGCATCCCAGAGGAGGTGTTCTAGAAACACAGCGACTGCCTTGCACATCCTGTTTTGATTTAGCTGATTTATTGTACTGTAGTTTATAGACTGGCCATGTGAAGGGCATGAATCTTGAGTTTGACTGATTGCACCATAAAAGAAAGCTCTTTTCAGATCACTCTGAAATTCTTACTGCACTTCTGTCCAGCCATGTGAGCTTACCGCAGCCACAGCTGCTTTCATAGCTCTTGCTGAAACTTTAAACTGGGAGAAAGGTAGAGAAAATCTGTATACAGATTTTTGAATGTTAACCCCACATTGTTTTCTGTTCCATTCTGTTTTCATAGGGTACTACTCAGCAGTGCAGCTGTTTTTACAAGTACCCTAATTAGCCTGTGTCTTGCATTTAAGGACAAAAATGTTTGTTGAATAAAACACCCATCTCTTAAGGGTTTATGCACTGGTTTTGAACCCTATTCCTAGGATTCTAGTTGTATTGCTTACTTCAGTTAACACCATATAATAGGTCTATTGTTTCATATGAATTAAAGCTCCTTGGGTTTCCCTGCATTTGTCACATTTGTAAGAACTGTAGCTGTTTTTGTTGCTGTCCTCTGGTCTTTCTTGTCTACATATTTTGCTGAAGTGTGAAGCAAAAAGCTGGATGCATTGAAAGTGTGTGGAATCACTGCCTTCTCTGTCCTGGTACGAGTGCGACATATCCTTGAAATAGAAGTTTTTAGGTTTACTTTTGTCATCTTGTCATACTTTTGACTCCTACTCAGTTGCAACCCCTTTTACGGTTGTATCCTTTCCTGTAGTACTGCTAGCTATTCTTTGCTCTGAATGCATAGACCTAAGTAAAAACAAAACAAAACTTCATTCATCATCTCCTTCTGACTGAAGGAGGGGAGAATGGAACAATTTTGAAGTAGGGCTCACTCTGGTGTCTCCCCCTCCCCTCCCCTGCTTTTTTTATATTTTATTGTTCTACACAAAGTGTGCCAGATCTGTCTGTCTGCATTTTTTATGACAGTTGAACAAATGTATATGTTCTTGAGATACAACAGGTTATCTCTTTCTCATGTACCATTCCTGGCAGAGAAAGCAGCAGAACTGTTCCAAAATGCATCAGTATTCTATTATTGCCATTTTCCTTGTTTAATCTCATTCATGTCACTTAATTCATAGTCCTTGATATGTACCAAAGCTTCAAGGTCATTGTGTTTATGATGTGTAATTCCTACAGGCAGGTCCAATTACTGATTTCTGTTTCCTTGAGATGCCTCTAGACTTCCTCTGCTTCAGATCGTATCTGCCTCACAGCAAGAGGTCATAAGGGTTATCTTTCATTTAATCAGTTTTAGCTTACTGTATATTTTTCATTATCTTTTCAGATGTATCAGTTTCTTAGAAATGCAGTCTTGCAAAGCCCCTAACTTTACCTTCTGATAGCTGGTTGGTGGACTTAGTGTAACGACCATCTCAGCTCACAATATTGCAGCACAGCACAATAATTTTTTGACATAGGTAGTCTTCCAGTGTTACAGCATCTAGTGTAAGCATTGGTTTTAACTGTGAAGAGGGAAAAGAAGCATGCCTGTTTTTTGGAGAAGGCTGATGCTCAGCTTTGTAGTGTTCAAAACACTCAGGATGTGATAGACACACAGTGATACGTTCACGCCCAGCTAAGTTTCTCCATTACCTGTTTTCTTTAAGAAGCTGTTTCCCAGTGATTTCCTGATACATGTTTATTCTTCTGAACTTCTAAAAGGTCACTCATAATTTGAAGAGCTCTCTCAGATTATTAGTAATCAGTGCCTCACTTCCTGAATACCAGCTGATCTACGCGAAAACATACTGAGTCAGTTTGTTGTTTTGTTTCTAAGATTACCGTTGTAGATGGATTTTAATGCACAAAAGAAGCTTGTATTCCTGTGATCAAATAGCAAGGCAAGCTTTATGGAAACGATGAGTTCATAAATCGTTGGTGATGAAGTTAGAATTTTTAAATGATACTGAGCATTTCTTAGTATATGCTCTGAAATCCTTCTGCTCAGGAAACAAAAAAAACCAAAAGCAACACACCAAACACAAACCCCTAAACCAACTATGCAAATATTTACTGTTTCAAAAGTTTTGCTGTAGTTTAGAAGTCTCATGTACTTACAGCCTTGATGTTGTGTATTAGTTTCTTGTGGGAACTGAATTCCATCACTCGCAAGAGGGATTTGTGTCTTAATATTCTGGTGGGTCCATGAAAGCAATTTACCAACTGAAAGATCAGAGTCATAGTCCATAGTTGGTTTATGCTCTAAGCCACAATTTTATTTTAACTAGAAGTTAAATAATATTACGTATGACAAGTTACTGCAGAATATATCTGGCAAATCTTTTCAAAATAACACGAAACACACACCCCCATCCTCCTCTCCAGTAAGCATTACTTGAATTTTGTTGTTGGAATCAAATGGGCTTCAGTTTCTTGCTTTCATGGTTGAGGGTAAATAGTGGTGTGTGTTCTCTATTTTCTCACCGTCTGTTTTTTACAGTGCATCTGTTTGACAGCATGCATAACAGTTTATCAGTATTGGAATAGCACTTTCCTCCCTGATATGATACTGTGGTGAAGCACGACTTTGAACTAATTCAGGTATACATGTAGTAGTATTGTCAGATTTAAAGATGTGCTTTATGCCAATGCTTAATTTTACCAAGTTAAATACAGCTTATGCCCACCAAGGCAGGGATGGGGAAAAAAGGCAAATAGAGTTTTTCTTTGTTAATTGTTTCCATGCCTCATTTGTCTTTCAAAAGGCATTTCTTGAATCTTGAGTGATTAACTACAACTGAAGTACAGTACCAAGAAACCCAAACAAATGTTTTTTTCTGTGCTGCCTCAGAAAGCAGAAGAGAAAATGGACAAGTCATCCTTGTTCTTCTCCACAGGGTGCTGCTAAACAGTTGGTTTTGAACCATTTCAAACTCAAGTTTAGGGTCGAATTTCTCTAAGTAATAGTCTTATTTGCTTATCATGACCACACTCTGCAGTGTGATACAAAATTTCTGTGAATCCTAGCATCTATGTTGAACTCGGAAATGTTTTGCTTCTTCAGGTATAAGAGTTTCAGTGGTAGCCTACCTTTAGGAAACTGGGTTGTGTAGGGTCCGATAAAGGAATGTATCCAGTTACAACCTAACTCAGGTTGCCTTCAGCAGCATTCTTCTGTGCATGTCTTCCTAGTATTTTCAGGAGACAAAATACAGTTGAAATTGCATGGATGGATAACTTCCTCCTTGTCCCAGGACCCTGCTTCATCTTTTCCTCACAAAGAAATACTAGTTTAAGCTTTGGATTTTAGCCTGTCATTCTAAAAGAACACCCCATGGGAAGATTAGATTTATTTCTGTAATCTCATGTTCTTCATGGGTTTAAGGGAATTGCTTGCAGAAGTTTATAGGTGTCCTGTTTCTTGGTCTAAGTTAAGTCTGGCTTGATTATTTTATTTTTTTTTCCACCAGCATTACATTATTAAATGTTGAAGGTTACTGCTGTGTTTCATAAATTCCAATCTTCTGCATTAAACTTATTTTTACAAATCCCCAAGAGTTTTCAAAGGCTAACCCATCACTGACCATTCTTTTGCACACACTTCAATTATCTGCCATTCTTTTACAGCTTATTTAAAAATTCTGTATCACTTTTCCTAGGACTTCATTGAACATTTATATTATAAGACTTCCAATTTTGTAATCTTTTGTACTGGTGAGTGGTATAAAGCATCTGCAGCTCAGAGGCACTTGAAGCAGGAGCACCTTCTTGTGTCAAACCTGCCTCAGGTCAGGCAGAGCTTATTTTTCTCCACTTTTGTCAAGAAGCAGTGGCGGTGATGCTAAGCTGCCTTGCTCAGTTTCCTTGGAGAATGGTGCTGGCTCCCTGAGTTGGTCTACGCAGCCTTGGAGCATGAAACAGTGCATCAGTCTCCAGAGAAGTGCAGCTGAATGTCCATCATTTCTATAGTTCCTCTTCACATTTTAGCACACCCTCATTGTCTTTGAGATAGTAGTAGTGCGTAACCTCCTCTTATGTGTGTTGCTTTCCTGAACAGGTTATTTCAACAGCCTGTGTTTGCATTCCCATAGTGTGCTTTGTTCCACCACAATTTTCCTCTCACCAGCTGATTCCTATTTCTTTATTTTCTTTTTAACCATATTTACATAAAGACATGGATGTTTTACTGTTACTTGTTACCAATTTGCAACTGCTCCAGATTTATTTTTAGTATTTCACCTTATCTCTTCCTTGCATACGCTTNGTTAATGTTACATTTCAGACACACACACCTCATCTAGCCTAACCTGTCATGTTTGTTGGAGTTCTTTTCTACAAACCAACCAACTTGCCAAGTACCTTTTTATACAATCTTATTGTAACAGCTCATAAAGAAACCAAGATCTGTTACGCAGAGCTTTTTCCACATTTGGGGAAAGGAGCTATATGCATTCCTGTTCTTCTTGCATCGTATTTCATTGCTGTTTCAACTGCTTTTAAGCCCTCATGTGTACAAGCC
Organism: Chloroceryle aenea; assembly: GCA_013399075.1. NCBI lineage: Eukaryota > Metazoa > Chordata > Aves > Coraciiformes > Cerylidae > Chloroceryle > Chloroceryle aenea. The sequence continues at coordinate 23,208 of VWZY01010290.1, forward strand.
AGTGTCTGTGGAATAGCAAAGAGCATCAGGGCTGTGCACGCATTGCAAACAGTATTTGGCTCCAGCATACGACAATGGAGTGCAGTATTGCTGTACAGCAGCTAGAGGGATGCACAGTTCCTGCACTTCTTATTTCAACCTGTAGTTGGGAGACAAGCTATTGGGCATGTCCTAGGTAAGCAGACTCTTTCAAACTCTTCAAAATTCTTTAGTGTTTTTCTGACAAGTTTGTGTTAACCCAGCTGAAGCAAATGCTGATGTTCTTTTGTAATTACGTATTTTGAAAAAGCATTTAAGATCTCAATACAGCTGCTAACATACATAGAAGTCTTATATCACACTGCAGAGTTATGCCCTTAAGATCATCATGAACAAGTAGGAAAATTGCTTAGAAGGCAATGTCCATCTGGACTTGTCCATCTACTGTATTCTGCCTTTTATATTCCTTTCCCTGAATAGGAGAGTGGATTTTGATTGTAATGAAAAAGAAACAAAGTAGTTCTTTTCTTTCTTGGGAAAAAGGTTAAGTAAACAAATGTGACTGTTGCAATCAGTGACATGCACCTTGAATACAGGAGAAACACAATTGCCATTCATCTCCTGCGGTAATCTGTGTAGGTCTTTTCCAGTCCAGAGAAAATAAGACTGTGAATTCTGGTAAATGATAAGGTGTGTTTTCTGTCCAGAGCTTCTCAGGTAGCATCTTAAAATATCACTACAAAAACACTACATACCAAAACAGGCATCACCAGCAGTGCAGATGCCACCAGCAATGAAGCCAGTGGACACAGCTCCTCTGTCAAAGCCTGATACACACTATCTTCACCCAAATACAAAGGTGAGAGCATTTGAGGTGGATCTTGGCCATACAAGGGCAGTAAGGGCATATGGCACAAATTACAGCAGGGAGAGAACAGCCTGCTGCTGAGAGGCTGCCACAGCACTGACGACAGCTCTTGTCTATCTGTGCACATGGACCAGCTGGCCTCTGGGCACATCCCCAGGAGTGTCTGTTTTAAGAGGCTCTCATCTCTGTCTTCCAACAAAGCCTCCTTTCTAGGAGAGCTGCAGATTAATTTGGATTTTGCAAGAGCAATTACGTAATCTCAAATCACTCGGTATTTTTACAGCTCCGATCCAGATGAGATCATTACCCAAATGATGAGTCAATCCAGTTAAATCTCTTGTCATGTTCTGGCAGTGCTGCAGATAGACAAATCTCCACCCAAAAGCTTTGAGAACTTCTACACTCTTACTCATGTGCCATCGTGACAGCTCTGAGACTATACACACAGAAAGGATTCCAGGAGGAAGACTCAAACGTTCAACTGTTTGTGATTTGTTTTTTTAACATACAAAGTCCTGTTTTACCCTAGTGCAGAAAGTGCAGTGTACACCAACCAGTGCATTTTTGAAATCTGGCCTACTCAAAAGACAAAACTGATCTGTCAACTCTTACTGTAGACAGTGAATTATATTTTAAAAATCTTACAATACCCCAAAAGAAAGAAACCCTTAATTTTTAAAAAAGGCATTTACTGAACACAGATGAATTAAATTTATGTGCTGTTTAATGTAGCATTGTATTCCCTGTCATACTGATAAGAAAGAGGAGCCTGCTGTGCCATTTTGGCACATTAGGTGCCAAATTGTTGATCCTCTTGCGTGTATTGCAGACATTATTCATCCGACAGTGCTTGGAGGCTGTCAGGGTACTGGATGTGCTTGCAAGCTGCTTTGTTCCCCTTTTGATTTATTTGGTGGATTGTTGATTTTGTAACAGTTGGGGATTTTTTCCTTAATGGTTTGAGATGATGATAATTTTTGAAGTTCTCATTTTTATATGTAGGTATCTTTACTGGTTAACTCTAAATAAAATAAGAACTCTGGTATCCCCTAATCTTTTTTTCTACTATAATGAAAAATAGTTAAGTCTTCTTATTCAACTTCTATGCATGAAGAATCAAAAGTTATTTTGTAAGTAGAGAATGTTTCCAAGCTTTTTGTACTATATATATAAGATAAAAGCTTTACTGTGTGAAAGAACAAGATTTCATGAATTGTCAGAGACCTGAAACTTAGTAAAGGGTAGCAGTCAAGGGAAAGCACTTCAGAACATTAAGCAAAGGTTCATTAAAAATGAAACTAAACATTGCTGGCAAAGGAAACTACCTGCAGAGAGTATAGTGTTGGCCTTTGCTCTCTGCCTGCATGTTCTTGTCCTCTCCACATTTAGGTAGTCTAAATTGATTTTTTTCTTTCTGTTTTCTCCCTTGATGCCTTGGACCAATCTCGTAACTTTATTAGACAACAGTGAAAGATCATAGGGCTAAGCATCTTGAAAAAGAAAAAGAAAGAAAATACTGGATTGCTAAGTATATTCCATTTTAGGATCAAATGGTTTTGATTATTTTTTTACTTTATCTGAACTGTTAATTCTGTGGTCTTAACATAACCACATAGACAAAGACTAGCAGAAGACCTAGAACATGTTCCGCCCACTTGAGATAAATGTGCAGCTACATGAACTAGGAAGCTTGTTCCAGAACATAACTGAGATGTGTGTTTGAGGAAAATACTTTGAACAGGAATATATGCAAATGGTGGCACTGTGCACATCTTAAACTGTGACACTGAATGACCTTTGTGGATTAGAAATTAGGAAGAAGTTCTTCACTATGATAGTGATGAGACACTGGAACAGGTTGTCCAGGAAATTTGTGGATTCTGCATCGCTGGAAATGTTCAAGATCAGACTGGATGGAGCTTTGAGCAACCTGGTACAGTGGGAGGTGTCCCTGCCCATGGCAGGGGGATTGGAACTAGATGACCTTTAAGGTCTCTTCCAACCCAAACCTTTCTATGTTTCTATGATTCATGAGATAACATTCTGAAAAATTCTGATAGATGTTTAAAAAAGTGTTCAGTCTGAGCAACCATATTTTCTTTCCATTTTACAAATGCTGTTAATGACTTATTTGGATCTACTTAATTTTGTCCCTGATGAAATGAGTTGGTTTTCTAAGGAGGGCGATTATTAAGAAATGGAAGATAAAATTTATAAATTGCAAGCATTTATTTTCAAGAACTAACTCATGCTAATAATTGCTGTTATCAATTTACAAAATGAAGTGCACTTTGTAAAATTATCTTGAAACAGCAAGTTGCATGATGGACAGTTACGAAATTGTATGTGCACTATAATTTTAATTTTGCACTGAAGTTCTGTATTTATGTGGAACTTGAAATGCAACAAGGAGACCTAACAGGTAATTTTATGTTTAAGATAATTTTCAGAATCCAATTAAATGTTTGAAACTTACAGAGCAGACAGATTTTCTTAAAGCTGGTAGTATGCAGTGTCTTATTCTTAATAATAGGTATCAACTAGGCATGGGGAGATCTTTGGGTATGCACATTGATTTTGATTTATTTGCATTTCCCAAGGGGAATAAATAGTCAAGAACTTTCCACCTTTTGGTAATAGAACAATCAGATGCTGTCTTTACAATAGTTTGTAGACTGCATTTGCTTTCAAAAGGATTCATATCAGTGAAAGGTTTAAAAAGAAAACTCACCAACCCAACAAGGATGTCTGTCCCAAAGTCCACTCCCTAGAACCTTATGGGACCTGTTGAACACCTGCTATTGGCCTGTAGTTCATCCTCTTCAATAAGGTGTGCATGTGGGCATAATCATCCCCTATGGGTGTTATAAATGAAGTTATGTTCTTCTCTGAAGTACAAGTAAAGAAGGCCAGTCTTAGAGAGAAGTTTGTTTCTGTGAAGGTGAATGAAGGTGAATTTCCTGATATAACAGGTAAGCTGTTGTGGCATGTTGCTATGGGAATGATCTGTTTCAACAGTGAATACTGTTTAATATGAAACTGCTTAATAATGACACTGTTTCTCAGTGTCCAGGAAATTCAGAGTTTAGTATTGGAATGGCCTGCCCAGAGAGGNAGCAAGTCAAAATGCATGAAACAAGCCAGAATTTGATACATGGCTCAGCTTGTAGAAGTATGTTCAATCTGGGCTTTAGAACTGAATCCAGTTGTTAAAAGAACTCATCTGTTTCTTGCTTTAAAATGGGGGGTTCAGAATTTGAATTACTAGTCTACATTTTTCTGAGCTCTTTGCAGCGAGGTTCCATTTTAAAGTTTAGATATCCCAACTGAATACAGCATTCCCATAATTATTACTTAATGAAATACACAGTATCAGAAACATCTCATTTCATTTCTTTTTTGTCTGTGGTTAAATGGTTAGCCATTAATAACAGTTAAAGGTCAT
>VWZY01010290.1:40051-56362 GCA_013399075.1 Chloroceryle aenea
TGGGGCTGTTCACTTTTTCTCCAGAGAAATTTCATCGTGGCCTTTGTGAGAGAGCTGAAAGAGCAGGCAGAGCAGCTGCAGTGATCTTCTTAGGGTCCTTTTTTTAATTTTTTTTTTAATTTAATTTTTTTCCACTCTTGTCTGGATTTTAAGACTGTCAGTTGCACTGATCACCAGCACTGGACATCAATATGTGTCATGTCATTGTAACATGTCGGTCGATGCTGTGGACTCTCCTGAGTATCGTGGTGGCTTTTGCAGAGCTCATCGCTTTCATGAGTGCAGACTGGCTGATTGGCAAAGCAAAGCCTTCGAACTCCGAGGATGTGGACAACAGAACAGGGGGGTCACAGGAGCCTTATCATCCAACACTGGGCATCTATGGGCGCTGCACCAGAATCTCCCACATGCAGCTTTCTAGACGAGACACGCTTTGTGGTCCTTACGCCGAAAACTTCAATGAGATTGCCAGTGGGTTCTGGCAGGCAACCGCTATTTTCCTAGCCGTGGGAATCATGATTCTCTGTGCTGTGGCGTTTGTGTCTGTCTTTACTATGTGTGTGCAGAGTATTATGAAGAAAAGCATTTTTAATGTCTGTGGATTGCTACAAGGGATTGCAGGTATGTGTACTCTAAGAGCAATTACAGATTTTACTTTTCGGGCCATTCAGCTTAAGAAATGGAGTGATTCTGTCCTGTCTACAGACTGAGTTAGGCAGACCCAAGTGGTTCTATATGCTAGTGTTTTTTTCAAACACAGCTGAAATTTATAGCTACACAGCACATAATACATTGACGTTGGCAGCAGAATTGCACCCTGATGTGTGCCAAAATGAACTGTTGCTTTTGTTTGTTGTTAAGGTTTTTCCCTCTGTTGTGATTTCTTTTAGTAACAAAACCTTTTTCCTTTGTTACCAGCAGAGCGCAAAGTTAATACTCATGTTAAGGAAGTCTGTCTCCCTCTTTCTACTTTATGATTTTTCCATGGACTGAAGGCAGTTTGCTCAGTATCTTGGAAGCTTCATGACTGTGGTGAGAGCAAATATCACCCCAGGGATAAGAACAGCCTGCAGTTGCAGACCCAGTTCTCCAACATTTCATGCTAGGCATCCTCCTTCAAGGCTATGAGCTGGACAAGCAATACCTTATAACAGAACCTTCCTTTAGCCAGCCTGTTGTGCAGCTGCAGTTATACAACCTAGTGAGTTTATCTTTTTGCTGTCCCAGTATTACCTGTGCTTTGCCTGAAAAGATTAATTTGGTTTAGAGATTCGGTGTTTCCGCTTAAATCCATGGATTTTACAGAGATTGTAGAGACTGTTAATAAACCAGCACTGGGCAGCTCTAGTTACAGAAGTGTTTGTCTTTCTGTTCTTGTCAGAGAGCTGTGGGGACAACCTGTCCCACATGCGGGTTTTCATCTTTTGTGTTCTCTGTGTGTGGTCATCTGGAGGAGGAGAGTGGTCTCCTGCCCTATCTGTGGCAGCCCTCAGAGATCTGTGAGGAGAGAGAGAATGAGCAGGGCCGCCTCCGCTTTCCCTCTTGGTGTCATGCAGATGTTTTCAATTCATAAAATGGGTTTTGCTGCAACGAAAATTACGAGTTTTAACTTGTTCGCTTGAAATGTGAATCCAGCTTCTCCCCTTCTCTCCTCCACTGTGGTGGCCAAACACATCTGTGATGGCTGTACCTAGACAGGAGGTGTAAATATAGGTATTCAAACTTTGGTGCAGCTGTTTGGTTTCATTTGCTTAGCTGAGACCTAAATTAACCTTATTCTAAACACACACGGGCAAGTAGGCAAAAGCTGTATTTGCTTCCTGCTGCAGCCCTCCAGAGGCAGTGGTATGAGCCAGGGACCAGCTGACACTGCCTGCTGAAGAGCTACCAGAGTGGCTCTCACTGTTTCCCACTTCATGCATCTTCAATGTAAAAGTGTACTACTGCTTATTTCATGTCACCCACAATGTAAACAGTGTAATTTTGGGGCAAAATTAGATCTCTAAATTGGCACGAGATGCTTCTGTTCACATGGTGGCATACAATTAACAGATGAATGTGCTTCAGATAAAGATCGCAGGTTTTGCTGTAGTCACTCCCCGTTTACAGAATTTGCCAGAACCAGTGTGACAAAGAAGCAGCTCTGCAGAGCAGATAAAGGCAGGAGAAGGTTTTGTCTCCTTGCTTCCTTACCTTGTACTTCAGAAATAATCTGTGAAACCAGTTTTTCAGAAGATAGCATTACTTCTTTTCTGTTGGAGAGGTATTTGTATGGGAGAGATTGATTAGCAGAATAAGTAGGTATTTGTCATGTCAGACTTTGGTCTGTTGGAAAGGTGACTTTAGATAATTTATAATTCTGATAACACTTCAAAATACTCAGTCTAACATCAAGATTAGCAAGAAGTAGATTTTTGTGCCTTAGAACACTCTTAGAATACTCTGGAGGATACACATTTGTGAGAAAATACATGCAAAGACAGGGGTTTTTTTTATTATCTAACTATAGCTGCACCTGTAAGGGGACTTCTGACCTCAAGAACTGAACAATATGGTCAACAAAGCATTTCTTCCATGTTAGAGGATAGACCAGTCCTTCTGGTGCTGTACTCAGGATAGAAGCACTTCCTTCTTACAACTCGGATAAATGACACAGCGTGAAACCAGGGAATAGAAAGGTCATGTTACTGAAACTGTTGCTATGAGAAGTACGTCTGCTGGTATTTGCAGACAGTTGTCTGGTGGCTAGCAACTCATTTTCTCAATATTAGTTTAGGTCCACTGCTACTTTCGTGCCAGTAGCATTACAGCATTGGCTTACTTAGTTGAAATTATTTTCCTTATGACTTATCACAGCTGTTAATTTCAACTTTCTCAGTTCCTGAGTTTTGGCAAATGCTTAAGCAAGTCCTTCAAGAAGGACTGTTAACTGCCAATAGCTAGACTAATTCCCAGACCAGAGAACAAGATACAACCCTGCCTTAATCATCTTAAGCATAAGATCATACATTCAACTCTGATCAATTATGTTTTTAATAACTGTAGGAGAAAAATTCACAAAATAATTTTATCTGCCTATACAGTCCAATATTCGCAGGTATGTCAAACATCTCATTTTGAAAGATGAGATGTACCCATGCTAGAGTCATCTGCAGGAACTCAGGATCTTGCAGACTAAAATCTCATTTAAGATCTTTCTATCTTTGCAGTGGAGATTTAATATATTTAAAAACATACAACAAGTTAGTTTATTCGTGGAATTCATGATGAAAATAAATAACACACACTGGATAGATCTTTTCAGTCTAGCAGCTTTGGTTGTGACTCAGATGATGTCTATGGTGAAATTACAGAACAGAAGGCAACATCTCTTCTGTTATGGCCCTTGGACAAACATGTAAGCTCTTGTTTAAGTCAACAGGAAGGATATCTGGTCCATAGAGGTTTGTTGTTGGTTTTGTTGGTGGTGGTGGTTTAGGTTTATTTATTTTTTTATGCCATGTTATTTTATTATTATTTTTGGGTTTGGTTTGGTTTGGTTTGTGGGTTTTGGATGTTGTTTTTCACTGGGATTTTGTTTGTGGGGTTTTTTTTTTGCCTTTTTTTTTTTGGCAGAAAATTGGAAATCAAAAGCCATAAAGGGAGAAAATAAGGATATTGTTTAAAGTCCTATAATTCCTTTGTTATAGAGCAAGACCATCTACCCCTTATTTTCAGCCTGCAGTGCCTTTCGTTCTGGAGCTGTAGAAACAGTAGTCAGTGGCCCTGTTTTTGGAGGTGTTTGAGGATTACTTCATCTGGAAAAGCAACTTTTCTCTGCAATACATAATGCAAAGAACCGAGTTACGCAATTAAATAGATAATTACTACTAAGCAGCAAGAAGACAAGGCAGACTTTAATTTTGATGTCTTTTGGGGGAAAGTATTCTATTTTCACAGTCAGTGAAATCACTTGAAATGCTAGAAGAAGCAGCATGTTATTATTTGGTAGCTTTAAGAACCAATTCAAATTAAATTCTCATAGCAATCATCTAGTTATAGGAAATAAATAATTGGTGATCTCCTATTGACATATCTTGTCATGCATATAGGATAGTTGCCTATATTTTTACAAGCCTTATTTGGGCTTGGGTCCTTCACTTTGGTGCTATGTAATATAAACTAAACATCACCTGGCCTAAAAGAAGGGTGGAGGGGAGTTTAGGACAGAGTCTAAAACAGGTTCAGCTTCCATCTCTGACACAGTTTCTTTTATGAAGTTCATCACTGACAGCTTTTCTGGGCTTTTGTTTTTTCACCTCTAAAGGCAGAGCTGGCCCTGAGCTTCACGGCTTGGGTGGACACAGCTCCTTCCCCACAGCCAGCAGCTGCCTGACTTTCAGGAGAGCCACAACCTGCCACGAACACCCCAACCCTGTGCCAGGAGTTGGAAACTAAATTAGCAGCATGTCTATTATCTTAACCGCAGAACTTGAGCAGGCCCTCGTGTTTCCTGGTGGGGAACTACACCATCATGTGTCCAGGAAGGCTCTGGGGAGGGTGGAGGAGAAGGGGAGATGGTGTGTCCTGAAGGCATGTGGATTTGGGAGTTAGTTTCTGTTACTCCTGCTATGCCATGCTGGAGCAGGTCTGCATTGCCAGGCAGGTTTACCAAAAGGGGATAAAATAGTTCTGTTCTCTAAAGTTCTTCTAGACTGAGGATGGTGTCATCTGGGAGGCCTCTTTCAGGTCACTCCCTTCTTACCACTTTCTCTGTTCACGGTCTACTGTCTCCTAGTTCAAATGGGGCTTGACTAAACAGGTTTCTGGCAGAAGCATGTCAAAAAAAAAAGGCATGTAAAAATTGGTTTGCAGCATTCAGGAGACCAGCTGTGTCCCAGCTGCACACGAAGAGGTGTCTCTGGTTTGGTCAAGTGAATGCATGGCTGCATTTTGCCATTGTGTGGCTTAGCGAACTGGGCTGCTGGCAGTTACGCCTTAAACGGGTCTATGTCCAGTCAAACAAAGCAGAGGTTTGTGTCTTCAAAGGCTGCTGCAGGTGGGCTGGGAGTATTATGTTTCTGTGGCCACTTAGTTGGAGTCTGTCAGCTTGGGCCCACATGTTGCAGGTTTGGGCTTCCCTCCTTCAACCCAGCAGTTTCGCCTCCAGCATTGCTGGGGGATGACTTGGCTTCTTCCATTCCAGGGTCCTACTTTAGCATTCTCCACTCCTTAGACAGTGCTGAGGTTTCCTTAACATTTCACCTACTTAATTTCTGCCCAGCATTTCTTCTTGCACTCCTGCTTTACTCTGGGAGGTTGGTTTGGTTTTTGTTTTGTTGTTTTTTTCCCTGGAGTTTGTCCTGTTCATTTCCAGAGTACTGTCTCTTTTCAGGTATTTCAGAAGCTCACCTGCATTTATTCTTCTGTCCTTTCCAAGATTCCTTATTTTTTTCACTTTTATTACTGTTCATATATTCTCCTGTTCCCTGCTGTGGTATCTTGTGGGGTTTCTCCATCAGAAACTACTGCAGTGCCTTCAGTTCCAGCAGTCCAGCTTTACCCTCAAATGAAAACTTCCTCCACAGTTTTCTAAACTGGAGATGAAACCCAGTCTGAAGCCAGCCATGTCTCTAATAGTCTCTCTTTGCTGCTGGAAGAGCTTGTTTTACATCTCCTGCACTAAGAAATACTTCAGTGTGTTTTACTTATTGGTCATCGTTTCCATTTGGGAGGCTGGGTGATGAGGAAGGTGACCTGAGCTTAGCATGATGGGAACCATCTGAAGGGGAAGAGGATCTGGAGTTGCTTGTTGGGGTGTGTGGGGCAGGATCCATTTGTGCAGGGTCAGTTCCTGGTGTGTGGGGCTGTGTGGCTGCTGGAAGGTAAGGAGAGTATTGGAAGTTAGAGAGGAAGAGGCTGAGGAGGAAGTAGGAGGTCAGCCAGGACTTTCCTTAGATAAGGCAGAAAATGCAGGAGAAGCAAGCTGCTGTGGAAGGGGCATGAGGCCTCTAGAGCTCCTTGATGCTGATGGCATGATGTGAAAGGTTACAATAGCTGCAGAGTAGTTTAGGATATTTGGTTGTAGGTAGTAGCATGCTGTAAAAAAAAACATTGTTTTGTCTGAGAAAGGGCCAAGCTGACAAGCAAGGAAGAAAGCACCTTGTGCTCTCATGTTGTGTGTGGACAACAGCTGCTCCTTGGCTGGGAAGACCAGGTGGTAAGAGAGAAGAAGGAGAGTGGCTTTGCCCTTGAAGGCAAGGAAGCTTCTTGTTTGTCTTTCTAAAATGCAGAGCATGCATTTTTCAAAAAATGTATTTCCTCTTGGATTCAGCTCAGGGTTTTTCTTTTTTGATGCCAGAATTCTGAATTCTTGGGGTGGGAAGAAAGGAAAAAGGGGAGGGGGGGGATTTCTAATGGAAATCCTGACAGCCTGAACAGCTTTTGCTGTCTGCAGTATATAGTGCTTCCTGTAACCTATATGGCTAAATGCCAGCATGACATCTAATACACTCTTAGCTGCTGAAAGTTCAAGTGAAGGGGAATGCTGTGCTGGAATATGCCAGGGAAGGAAAATTGAGTTCAAATGCTAAGTGCTATAGAGCCTGAAGGGAAGTTAGTAACTTCAAAGAAATAAAGTGAAGATTTCAGTGTTTTGTTAGCTTTGGTGGTCGGCTCATCTCCTACACTACCAAGACAGGCACGAGTGAACCTGTAGGCAGTCAGCATATTGTGAATAGAATAGAAAAAATAAACAATGAACAGCCAGGTTTTCAGTGATCAGGTTTGGCAGCCCATTTTCTCAGCAAGCACGAGTCTCTTCCATCAAAAAGTGCTTAGTGTGAGACTCTCAGTCTGCATACTGAGAAGTGTTTTACTGAGAAATGTTTTACTGTGACACGTGCACACCCAGGTTCCTTACCTCTGCTGGCATAGGTGAGATGCCGGGAACTTCTTTACACCCATGCCCTGTTGATACGGTAGTGTGGTAGTGAAGGAAATTGGTGGGTTTAAGTTTTGCTTCCTTGTCCAGCACAGGTGACCTGCATTCTGCTGCTGTATGAAGCCATCAAAAATTCTCACCCTTCCTGCATCTGCCTTTGTCTTTTCCTTCTCACTGAACCTAAGTTCCTCTGCAGCTCGTCTCAACCAAGCCCCTAAGGTCTTGTTTGCACTTCGGAATCAGAAATGTAATGCCTTGGAAAAGATGGCTTGCAGCCCTTTTACCTCATTGCTTAAGCAGAGGGAGGTGGTTGTTTCATCCTCCCTTATAGAGCTGCAGTCAGAAGTGGTGTTTTTTAGTCTCCTTGTGGTGTTTCAGCATAAGCAATTGGTAGTTAGGTGGTCATGGTGCTCACTGGTCAAACAGCAGTGGAACAGCAGTTTGGGTGGGTGGTGTGAAATGTACTGGGTCATCTCTGGACAGAGTAATTGACATAGCCTATTTCTTTCCCTGACTGGGGAACCTCACAGAATTTCCACCCACAACCGAGTTTTCTTTTAGAGGCTTCAAGCCTTTTATTAGACTAAAAACACTTAATGCTTCATTGGCTCTCTTAAGGTAAAATGTGAGAAGTCACCAGCCCTTGTGGCTATGACTGAGCAGTGGCCCTACAAGTGGGGAGCACTTTGGTTATTTCTGCATTGATGAAAACTTGTAAGTTTTCGGATTTTCCACTGTTTTATCTTTACTTAATTGCAGGGTTAACATCTGCTTTGCAGGAGCCTCCATAATGTGGTGACATGATTCCACATAGCTGATGGCAAGCAAAGAGGCAGTGGTGTCATTTCAGGGCTTGGGAATGATCTTGCTTTTAGTCTGCATTGCCTTCCCTCCCAAATAATGGTGACTCTCACCACCTATATAAAAATTATTAAAAGCTGATGGCAGATTTGACCTCCCCTGTCCTAAAAACAGGACATGGGACAGAGAAGTCCAAGCAGTTAGATCACATCAACTTAAAACCAAATCCAAACCAAACCCCAAGTCTCCTATATAATGTCATTCATGCCAGGGACTACATAGTATCTGAGTCTCCCACCAGTAGTCCCTGGCACTCTATTCCTGTACCTGTTTACACACCTCGACATCAGTAATGCCATCAGAACTTCACATATATTTGCATAAATATGGTTATGAATGAGCATCTTTGATTTGCTTAATCAATGGGAAAAGACGTGTGAGCAAATGGTATAATTAATTTACTGTTGAAAAGAGTAGGGGTCCTACCCTCTTCCTCAGCTTGGGAAGGCACTGGTTAGGGAACTTCTGTTTCTTCTGGTGACTTCTGATTCTTATATGAGAGACAATTATAAAAGAAAGAAAAAAAAAAAATCTCTGCAGGTTTTGATCCATCACCTGATTATAATTGTAAACAGTTAATTGTCCTGCCTCGGCTTAGGGTATGCCAGGTACACTGGAATGTTTATATGGCTGCAGTCTTCTCCAGTGGCTGTAGGTATGGAGGTACAGACCTTGTCTTGGTGCACTGCTCACAGGCAACCCTCCTCTCCCTCAGCCACCATGCTTCCAGTTTATCCTCTGCTTGTGTGAATCCGTATTGAGTGTGGTGTCCAGGTAGGCTTTTTAAAGCCCTGATCTTCTTAATACTAGGATTTTTTCTTTTGTTTGTTGTGCTGCCTTATTGAGCAGGCCAGAACACATCCTCAGGACGCTAAGGCTTGCAGAGTCTCCATTTTCTTCTTCGTAAATGACCTTGCTTCTGGTCAGCTGCTTGATTTTGGTGGGTTGGTAGTCGCCCGGATTGGTCGAAAGCACTCAAATGGTGACCTGGTAGTATTTCTTCTGGGTAGGGGTTTGTCAGGAAAATTTTGGGTATGTGAAAGCCTCTGTGGCTTAAGCCAGTGTAGTACATTTGTACAAATATTTCACATACTTAATGGTTCAGGTATACAGGTAGAACACTGGCACATTTGTAACAAAGTGTGAGCAATAAAGGCAGGGTTATTTTGCCTGGCTGATGCAATGCCCTTGGTCTGAGTGTTAATCTCCTCTGGTTGTGCAGAAGATGAGAATGATTGGGAACATTGCCACTGAGGAAGCGACCCACCCGCGCTGCCTGCCTGGTGTTGTGCAAGGCTAATCCCTCCCCGCCTTTACCCTTTTTCTCTTCCTCTCAAAAAATTTTGTTGTTTGGTTGTGCTGCTCCATGGGAGCCTGTTGCAGTGCCACCTCATTGATCACAGATGCTTAATTTCCTGTTTCTTCAGCAGCATTTAAAAGCTTTTTTGCTATTTTGCTAGGAAATGAGAAGATAGTTTCAGGCTTTGCAATGAAAATTGGCTTTGTTAGTATATGCTGTTGTTTAACATGGCACAATAGCAGCTGCACAGGAGACTGTCAAAACTAAATAGCATGCCTTCACTTAGCTAAACAAGCATCTGCCTAACCCCTGTCTCAAGGGTTGCTTCCAAGGATGGAATGAAAGCACTTTTGCTCAGACCTGACCCCAGCATATCGTGTGACATACAAATGCCCGTAACAATAGACTGCTCTGTTGGTTTTCCATGATGTTAGCCTGGCAGCACTGCTGCAGTGTATAAAAACTAGGAGGAGCAATTACTTGCTGCAGTTCCAGGCCCTTAAAAGGGGAAAAGTTCTTGGTACACAAATATAAAGGACTTCTCCTATACAAAATGCTGAACTGTCCTCGAAATGTTGTTGCACAGCAGTGCAGCCTGCACTCTTTGCATTTCCATTTCACAGTATGCTGTAACATTCTGCTTTGATGGCTTAGGAGAAAGGAGTTGCTCTTACGATGTTTGATTATAGAAGGGATGATGTTTAATAGGTTGTCTGTGTTGTAATCAGGAGATATTTTTTAGTCTAATAATCCAAATGTCATCTAAATTCTGTATTTCTTAAAGCTTCTTTTTGAAAGCAGGTAATTAGGGACTGATAAGAAAATACCATATGGGAAAGTTACCTTTAGTGAAAGACGGGGAAACGTTCTCTGCTAACAGACTTATACTATAGTTTTAGATGAGGTCTCTGGATAAAAAAGTAATTTAAATTGTTTTTTTTTTATAATCATTCCTAGGCATTTGTCAGTATTGTGTAGAGTCTTTTCAGCCCTCTGTATACAGGAATTCCAAGAGGAAAGGTGACCGAAAGCTGGCAACAACTAACACAAAGGAAAATACAATTATGAAAAAATATCATACTGAAAATTTATCATACTGATTTAAAGAAGTGTGATAGAGCTGATGAAGAAATAGGAACAAGGCTTCTTGTGCAGTCTTGCAGTGCCACTGTGCTCACAGAGGGGGTTAAATCTGGAACAGAGCAAGCCTGAACTCTGTGAGCCTGTAAGAGCACAGTCCAGAACAGCTTGTAATGTTTTCAAAATGAATTTGTTCATCCCAGCAGGGGGAACAAACAGCAATAATTCTACAGGTAGATTGGTTGTGAATTAAAACTCTCACCATACATCAGAATGAAGAACTGAAAGAATTCATTGCAGAAAGCTTTTCTTCAGACAGAGCACTCGATTTTTGTTCTTTGTTCTTTCTCTTGAAAACTGGCTTCTCTTCAAAGACAAGAGAGCAAAAACTGATTTATTTAGAGTAAGAAATTTACATCATTAATATTTTCTGCCCTTCTGCCAGATACATCTCAAGGCAAACTGTTGACAGGAGATAATTTTTGCTTTATCAGACTGTGCTGACATAAAATTATAAAACACAAAACTGAGTTTTGTACTTCTATGTCTAACAAAAGCTGATGTACTTTAATCAATTTACAGCATTAAGTGGCTTAGAAAGCTGCACAATACAGATTAAATACAGAAGTAATCTGTGAATGAGTCAAGTGTAAGAATAACAACACCAAATTCAAGAAACATGAGAATTACAATAATCAATCAATCCAGAGACCAGTTTTTATACCCAAAGCTGTAGATGGTGCCAGGAGCTGGTCTTGTGTTCTTGTGTGTTGTGACTATAACTGGCTGTCTTGTTGCATATAAACTTAGCAACCAGCAGGGTATGGATTTGATGAAGCTATTGCTGGTGTGCTGCTCAGGGTTCTCC
Organism: Chloroceryle aenea; assembly: GCA_013399075.1. NCBI lineage: Eukaryota > Metazoa > Chordata > Aves > Coraciiformes > Cerylidae > Chloroceryle > Chloroceryle aenea. The sequence continues at coordinate 51,083 of VWZY01010290.1, forward strand.
CTCTTGTGCTTTGCGCTCTCCCTCAGTGCATCTTGTCTGGAAAGCAGACTGTCAGGTGTTGCAGGCAGAAACTGTGAAGAGAGGTGCCAGGCTCGGTGGTAATGTAAATAAACCACCAAAATGAGAGGACTGCAATCAGGCAAGCCACAGAGCCCGAGCAGCAGCTACAGAAAGGCAGGGGTGTGTGCTGTCAAGCTTAAACTTCTGTCAAAGGAGCAAGGAGATGAAAGGGACCTGGCTCAGCTCTGCCCGGTGGATGCTTGTATGAGAAAAGAGCACTTGGAAGTTACTGTGCTTTTGCCTCTTGTGCATTGTCTCACCATAGACGGGCCTGTTAAGTGGATTTTACTTAACTACAGCTGCTTGAATGTGTGTTAGATGTAGATCAAGGCTACAGAATTAGCTGTAGAAACAGCCCTCTGGCTTTTTCATGCTGCATAAAATGGTTGTGCATTGCTCCTTAGGTCAAAGGTGGAAGATCACAGAGACTGCTGAGCTATTTGTATTGCATTTTAGTGTTTTGCCTGTTTAGAAGCAGACCATGACTTTCCAAGCTGTTTCACAACCTCTTCTACCATTGCTACCCCCATTATATCCATGTTCTTTCCACTCGGGCATTTTTCCTTCCCTCTCCATCTGTGTTCCCAGAAGCAGAGACGTTGTCGAGTCATTGAGATGAGCTGTGTAGCCTGTGACTGTCTCTTTTGTAGTTACTGGGAGGCAGGAGGCAAAACCCCTCGTGATCTTTTTCACTTGAGTGCCCCTTTCTGAGCAGGTAAGGAGCGTCAGGAAGGGATCTCTGCTCCCTGTGCTGCTCAGCCATTGCTCTGGGCATTGGAGCTTCATGTGGAACACGTGATGAGGAGCCTGTGCCCCTCCACTTGCAGTCAGTCAGCCTGGAATCCAAGGAGTGCTGTTTCTGTTGTGGCAAAACTGAATCAGCTTTATTATATTTTCACTATCGAGTAGAAAACAGGTATTAATGAAATGAGTATAAATACTGGTGATAGTGAAAAGAGGTGCATGTTCTGAGAAGCTTTCTGTGTGCACTGAAATGGAGTAGTAGAAGGTAGGTTCAGTAGTGAAAACACTTATTTTTAATTTTTTTTTTCTTTTCTTATGCTAGGCCAGTGTTGGATTCAAAAGTTAAGTTATATGAAGGCAACATCAGGTGAGGCTGACTGTCCATAGTTAAGACTTTTGCCCAAATTTGTTTTCCTCTATGAGAAAACAGTTGTAGTTCATCAAATGATGGGCTATAGTCAGTATTTCTTAACAATTTTCTGTACTCTTAGAAAAAAACTGTTATTCAGGAAAGTCCTCATGACTACACTTGACAGCAGTGCTGCAGCCTTTTGAGTGGCTGAGGTTTGGGTAACAGCTTTTCAGCTTGGAGCTTACATACCATAAACCAGTAGCTTTCAGGAGTTGTTCAGTGCTCGAATTTTTGTCAAAAGAGATGGATGTTCTTAGTCCTGCTTGTGACTCAGTCCTGAGACAGGTCTGCTGTTAAACACAGGCTCTCTAGGTTTGTGCACAACGGCATGGTAAACTTTAAATTAAACTTCCTTGCTGGCAGCAGATACACTGACATTTCAGATCCGGCTTCTTAAATTCAGGGATGGTGATTTTTAACTACCAGAGGGCTTGTGATCATTGGGGAAAAATGGCAACTGGCCCATACCAGTGTGCAGTCAGAAAAATACGTAGTGTGCTCATGCCAGTTATGCAGGAACAGGAAACTAGTGATGAATAGAGAGAAGGAACTGCTGGTGTTTAGTCTGAAACCACAGCAGGGCTCAGCAGGATGAAAGGACAGCTTATCCAGGTCTGTCTAAGATAAAGCAATACTTTATACTTAATGTAGTTTGGCCAATCAGCCAGGAAACACTGCATAAAATTTGTCATTGGTTCCTAAATGTAAGCAGTGATAAAATCCCTTCACAGAGAATAGATATCACTCACGAATGGATTTTGCTGCCCCAAAGAATAATGACATTTAGTTCATTCATGCCCATGGTGGTGTGTCATCGTTAGAAAAACACTGGAGGAAGGACTTTCTTTTGTGAAATGTCTGGCATTCACAGGCATTAATTTGAGACAGTTGGATGATAGTTTTTTGTATTTTGTGTATGTTAACTGCTTATTAGCTAGAACCCCAGCTTTTCTTTTTCAGAGAGGAAGTTTTCTTGCATCTGGCTGAATTTCTTTTAACAATTTATGTACTGCAGAATAGCTACTTTAACTGAATTGAAGAAATGCAAACAAGTCTTTACAGATGTTATTGATAATCTCTTAGCAGAGGGAAGAAAAGAGGACTGGACTCTGTTTTATTACTTGGTAGAAACTTCGAGATTAGGTGAAATAGATTTCATGGGTGAAATCTGCTTCGTCTACTGGGTGAAATCATGGGTTCATCTAATGGGTGAACGAGCACCACACATAAAAAGCACAGCTTTCAGCCCACTTCCAGAAGGTGACAGGACCTTTAGCAGCTGTATTTGTCAAGGTGCCCGTTTGAATAAAGGGCTTTACAGTTCAGGACAAATAAATCAGTAATATTTGTGGGATCTGGAGGGCTGTATTAATTTTCTGGATGAACTCATGTTTAAACAAACTTTTTTTTTTTAATTCTTCTTTTTCTTCTGAATAAAATTTTAAAGGAAACAGATAACAGATTTTGATAACTATGAGCTGTCCAGATGTGTAGCTCCTTCTGGGGAGATTTAACTCACTCTGACTTTTTTTAGCAGAGCCTGCAAGAGAGAACTGTAGACAGTAGTTTATTAGGCATTTTGTTGCAGTCTCTCATCTTTGTGAAAAGACACTTTATGGGCACATGGACCCTGATGTGACTTCTAATTTCCCTAATGAGGCCCTTCACTGCTTAGATTAAGCACATCCTCACAGGAGAGAAAATTATGAGAGACAGTCAGATTGGCAAAACATTTTAGTCTGAGCTTTTTTACTTACAGCCTGATGCACAGCAGGGGCTTTGGGCAGTTCAACAAGTTGTGGCTTTTGCTCCTGCATCCCCAGAAATGTGCCTTCTGCAGCAGTGTGTTTTGAGCATCCCCGTGCTACCTATGAATTTGTTAACTGAGGATACTTAGATCATTTGTTTAAGGTTGAACCCAGAGTATCTTCATTACAAAAGCAGCTTACTGAACTGGCAGTATTATTTTTTACTACGTCCTAATGTGGCCAAAAAAACAGATGCAGTGTGAGATTTTTACTTCTAATTTTCCAGACAAGAAAATCAATGTAAATAAAATCCAGAGGAAAAAAAGTAAAAAATGCTTATGATGAATGGCTAAATAAAGCTGAATGAGGGCTAACTAAACACAAACTCAAAAATGTATGCAGCCATTCTGCAGTGTTTGAGAAGTGCAAGTATAAATAGTAGATGCTTGAATGTTTTGCAAGCTCTATCTACCTAGCAATAATCTGTGAAAACAAAGGATGTAGAAAGAATGGAGTTTTAAATTAGGAACTAGGCCATTACCATCCAAAATAAGCCTTTCACAAGAACAAAACCCACAGGATAACTCCCAATTTAGGTAAAATGCTGCATGGTATGTACTAGGGAACAAACAGTAAAGGCAGGTTGAATGGATGAGGAAGAGTCTTCTTTACCTATTTCTGGTTCTTAGCAGTGAATAGTGACGACGATAACCATTACTATGTGTTGTGTTTGGTGTTAAACTGACCATATGTTAAACATCTCTTTCTGTTTTTTATTTCTAGGCCTCTTCCTTATCTTAGGCTTGATACTTTACCCTGCAGGTTGGGGATGCCAGAAAGCAATAAGCTATTGTGGACCTTATGCTTCTGCTTACAAATTAGGAGACTGCTCCTTGGGCTGGGCTTTCTACACAGCTATTGGTGGCACTATTCTGACATTCATCTGTGCAGTCTTCTCGGCACAAGCTGAAATAGCCACATCCAGTGACAAAGTGCAAGAAGAAATAGAAGAAGGAAAAAACCTTATCTGCCTCCTTTAACTCCAGCGGGGAAAAATGCCAGCACCTGGATCTTAATCTGCTTTCCATTGACTAGACAAAGCAGATCCACTTCCCTGTCTGTACCACTTGTGTGATTGAGCCCCGTGCATTCCAGCCCTGAACTACTGAAATGGTCTTTCTTCCTTGCTGGGCAATGAGGATCAGAGAAGGGATCCAAAGAAGTAGAATGTAAATATCTGGGGATCTTTTTGAGTTTCATTCTATGATCAGGACACAATGGAGCTTATTAGTCAGACCAGGGTGGTAAGGAATCCTATGGATATAGCAGGAATGTTGCTGTTATAACTGGCAAATTCTGATTGATCGGATTGCCTTACCCACCTTGGTCACTTTGAAGAATTTGGATTTAAAATAATAAAAGCCAGCACATTTTAATTATTATTATTATTATATATTTTTCCTAAACAAAGAGGTCTGTTTTAATAAGGCTTTGTTTCCAAGGGCTCCCCTCACCTGTGAATATTTCACCACCACCTGGTTTGGTACCATACTTTTCATTGAGGTGCTTCTTGATACTGAACTTCCTTAAAATACAGCACCTTCTCGGATAGTAAGTCTATGTTGGAGAGAGCAAGGCTGTGGTGATGCAGTTTACACCAATCACTTAGCATTTAAAAAGTTGAGCCCCTGCCGAGTTTGTCTCAAAACCTACAGTGCGAGGTGTGTGCCACTTGTTACTTAGCATGTAAATGATTTTGTTTCCACTGACTAGACAGAGAGGTGTTGTTACAGTGGCTTTCACGTGATTCTGATACAATTGTTTGAAATGACCATTCTGAGTTAGAAGTATTTCTACAGCCTTTATTAAAACTCCTGAAATCCCAAGCAGATGACAGTTCCCTACAACACAGCTGGGCATTACCTTTTGAATGTCAACAGCTTGGCCTGGGCTGTAGCCTCTCCTGCAGATACAGAAATGCAGGTCACACATTGGACTACAACAGTATTATTCTTTCTCTTGCCAGTGAAACCTCCTTCATAGTCTACCTATCAGTCTGTCTCATGACCCAGAGCTACATGAGTCCTTAAGAAATTTGCATTTTTCAGGAAGTCTTGACAAATTCTACGGCTGGGAAGATCTTATAGGTTTTTTTCTTTGTTTGTTTGTTTTTAAACTGCATGTAGTATGGACCCTTTTCCAACTACATCAACAGAAATGGAACAGACTTTGCCACGAACGACATTCCTTTCTCAAAGGCAGTTGGTTGCATTACTTGGGGGCTTGCATCACTTACTAGAACTACTTTTGAAAAGA
>VWZY01010290.1:62021-80850 GCA_013399075.1 Chloroceryle aenea
AAAGGTATGTCAGCATAATCCACAAGTCATGCTTTCACCAACACATGTGATGTGGTATTGAGTTTAATCCCAGCACAAAGTTAAACCAGCATTCTGCTGCTGAGGTAAGAAATCTGCAACACTTCTTTTGTAGGACCTCCTGATTTTTCTGCTGATGAGAATAAAAGCTACTTGCAGACATAAAATTAAGTAGTGGGAAAAAGTAATCAAAACTAATTCTTACACATTTTAATGCAACTGAGTAAAAGCCAACACGCATTTGTTTTAACACGGGGTCCTCTGTAACTTACCACTAATTCATGACCAGAGTGCTGTAGGTATATTCCTTTTCCTTGTCAGAAATATCATTCCAGAAGCATCCCAGAGCATTTCTACCGACAGTTCTCTTCCCTGTGCTGTTTTGTGTGTATGCGTGAGTCTCCTCGACTTCGTGCTTACAACTTTCTGAAGAAAACTGTCCCCAGCAAACCAGAGTAACTGTGCCCCCACACCAGCACTCCAACTGTGTAGCTGTTCTAACTTTAGAACATGACTGGATCATGCTGCACAACTGTGCTTAACAGCTACAAGAAAGTATAAAACCTCTTCCTTTAGTCTGCTGCCACTGCCACCCTATATTGGTACATTACAAACAAACAGACCGAGTTGATGGAGAATTCCACTACTAAACGTTGCACACATGTGCAAAGGTCTTCAAAAGCCCCCATCTGCCACCTCCCGAGATAATTGTGACTGAACCTCAGTGCACTGCTCTCTGTGGTGGTGTTGCAAACCTAACTGTGCCACAGTGGCCTAGATGAAGTCACTTTGCCCTCAGAAGAAAGCCCAGTAATAAATTCAGTAGTAGAGAGCGGGTGTTACAGTTGATATTATATTGAGAAAATCAACAGACTGGGATAGTGCCTTAATTAAAAAAGGAAAAGGCAAAACAGCGGTGATACAGAAAGTAGGAAAATAAACACTACCAAAGCAATGCTATTTTCAGCAACTTCATTTTACTTTCAACAGTGTTTTAGAATTCACTTAATACATGTAGAATTTCATTTGGTAATGACAGAACATGTTTAGGTTTTAACCCTCATGAGTTTACAGCATAAGAAAGCAGGAAGTTTCTTTGTAACAGCTGAGTAGATCAACTCCCTGATCCATCATTTTGATAGTGGACATTTTATTCCTCCATTTCAGCAGAACTACAGCATTTATATACAGAATTATAAAACCAAGTGAGAGTTTTACATGGAACATCTGCTCTGCATGATATCCTGACTATTAGAAGAAAAATCCCCATATTGATCAAATTTATACAGAGCAAACACCCAGGAAAAAAGTCTCTTTTTTAATTCTATGACACTGTTAATACAATAAATATACAAAACTTCTGAACTACTCAGACATGCAACAGAGGGACAGAAGTGCATTTGTACAGAACCATGACATTCACCAGGATGGCAGAGCATTATTAGTAATTTACAAAAATATACAAACATCCCTTAGATAAATAAAACCAACTCCTAAATTACAGATCAATGACTACTGACATTCCAGTGTTTAAACTTCATACTTGGTACTCCATTTGCCACAACACTACAAAATGACAACTTCAGTGGGCGCCATACTCCAATAAATTAGTAAGAGACTGTAAAATCTAGTTTTCATTAGGTACAAAATATTTTAGCAAACGTGAGCCTTCCACTGCCAAAGCTAAACTCAAACAACTTCTTCCCTTTTGGGCTACAAAGTGTCAGAGATTTCTGGTTTAAACAATTCACGTGTAACTGAATCTTCTATTTCACTGAAGGAATTAAAATCCACACATTCAACCTATGACATTACAAATCAACACTCCCTATACATAGAGTATGAAATATATTTTCTCAAAGTTTTTAAACATTTGGGAAAAAAAATCTAGGTGCCAAATTCAGATTTTATTCCTAGTGTTTTATTCTGGAATATATTCTGATAATGTATGTTATTACACAATCTCAAGTTAAATTGCAATGATTATGTCCCTGGGACTCCTATCCAAGAGATGTCAAGAATTCCTTAAATTTAGATGTAGAAGTAATCTACAGTAGAGTTTCTAGCTACAACACTCAAATTAAGTTTAGAAGATGACAAAAAGAACAATATTGGTATACAGCTGCTAGAAGGGCAAAGCCTGATCTCAACAGAAAATGGTGGCTTTTATATGGAAAGCTTCTAAGAACATTCCACACAAATTTAAATTCAATGCTAGTGTGTCCACTAGTATGGAATTTTAGAACTCCTATTGTGCAGAACATTTAAATTGGTTTTAACTTCATGACACAGAGAACATTTAGAAGCAAGTATATCCATTAATATGATCTTCAGTATAGGTGAAACTACAACACATCCAAATTTGGACTTGAAGAAATTAGTAGAAGGAAGGAGATTAATAAGACTTCATGCTAACAGTACAATACTGACCAGGAGTTAAGCTAGGGGGTTTATTTTTTGTAGTGTCTTCTGTCATGAACACAGAATAATGAACAAGAATGTATGGCATTCAGTCAACATTCATACTACAGAGGGGCCTCAAAGTTTTATGCCGTCTCACTACAGGCGACTCATGCAAAGGGCTGAATTCACCTCAGCCAGGGTGTATCCTTACACAGGCGGTGGGATGGGGCCATTCCTGTTCTCATTTTCTAAAACAGAGATTAAAAAAACAGCCCAAATATTGTGTATAAGACTCATGAGAATCCAAGAATATAAATTACGTCTTCAAAGGAGAGAATCATAGAATGTCTTAGGCTGGAAGGGACCTCTAGAGGTCATCTGGTCCAACCTCCCTACACAAGCAGGGACATCTCTACCTAGGGCAGGTTGCTCAGAGCCCCATCAAGCCTGACCTTGAAAGACTTAGAGATGGGGCCTCCACCACCTCTCTGGGCAGCCCATTCCAGTGGTCTATCACCCTCACATTAAAGAACTTTTTCCTAATATCCAGTCTAAACCTCTCCTTTCCCAACTTAAAACCATTGCTCCTTGTCCTATCAAAAATTATATTAGAAAAATGATGTTGTACTAAAACCAGATTATATTCTAGAATATTATGATGGTATGTGCCATTATGGATTGTTCAGTCCCACAGCACTACTTTAACCTCTTGGGCCTCCAGTTGAGTAAGTTAGAAATTACCTTTGCTAAAGATGAAGATTTCTTCGTTTTCCAACTCAAAATAAAAGCTTTTTTTCCCCCAGTTTAACTCATGTCACAGAGATGGCTGAGTGAATGTTAATATGAATTAAAGTATCTGGTAAATGTCATTGCTTAAAAAGCTTGGGTTTAGACAATATTCCTGTTAGAAAATTAAATACTGTATATTGACAATTTTGAAACAGAGTGATTGACTAGTCTAGAGATTGAGTACCACTGTTAAACACAAATCTACACTTAAAAAAAAAAAAGCCAACCCCCCCCCAAATCCCCAATAGAGCAAAAATAGCACTGCACTTACGGGAGGGAAGAAGGTCAAGAACTAGTGTTCTAAAAGTCAACTATTGTCTTTTCCAGCAAAATTAGTACCCCAAGACATGATTACTGAAATTAAAAGTAGGAAACATATAATCATTTAGCTCTGTGACTAAAACCATCAGTTAACTTCCTTGAACTGTGCACTGTCTTACACATTCTATTACAGAGAATGTTTATGCGCCATAGTAATTTGTCACAGGTAGGGAATACTCCAGGAAAATGGATACAAGCAAATGCTATTATTACAAAGTGGTGCAGATAAATTCTGGATCAAAACACTGTTTAAACAAGATCAGATAAATCAACAGTATTCATGCAAACTTAAAGGTTTATATCAAAAGACTTATCCTAAAAAAAAATCCAAGAAAAGAATTTCTAGTATCTATCCTACTTATTTTTGTTCTCCAGCAGCTGCTGAAATTGCAAAAGCAGTAGCCAACCCTAACTTTCTATGTCTTACGGTAGAAATCTTATGAAGAAAAATAATTGATCTAAAGTGCTTTCCTGAAGTTAAAAAAACCTGTAACAACTGAGCAAACCACCAAAAAAACCCTTCCAAATGCTTAATACATTTATTTGATCACTACATACCATTCTCAGGCCAATTATTGAAATTATTTATCCTTCATAAATTATGGGAGGCTTTATATCCTACAACACATCATCTTAAAGAATGGAAATGAATGATTATTTTCTTAAAATAAATAAATTTATAATAAAATAAACCAAACATTTTCCATTTTACCCATGCACAGCTGCAGAAGAGACAAACATGCTGTGTGAATTTTGATCTAGGTTTTTATGGAATATAATAAGTGACTGAAAAATAAAAGGACAGTTGAAGAGAACCGTGATGACTTTATGTTTCTCTACATTCGGTTACCCTTGAATGCGTTTTGAGCTGCACTGGTTGCTGCTGTCGATGCAGCGTTGGCTGCAGCAGTTTGTACAGTTTTGTTGGACATCACGCCCGTCGCAAACTCCTGCTGCGCTTTCTCGACACTAGCGCCGGTTGTGCGGTAGAGACCATGTACCTAGGGAGGTGGAGAAGCAGTGAAAAAACAGTGCCGAGCCTTCCATTGCTTGGTAGACTAACAGCAAAGTCACAAATGTGAAGCAGAGCTGCGCGGTGGTGAAATACAGTTTGTGCACGTGTTTGGGAGGATCCAGAAATGAATAACCAGACCTTTTCCCACACATTCTACAACTTTTGATTGCGCTGCTGCACACACAGTTTGACACAGCAGGAATACCTCTGGATTTTTTCTGTGGGTCTCACAGATCTTTACTGAAATGTGTGTGATATCTACTGTGTGAAAAAATGTATTTAACTACAGAAACAGCCTGCATTGTCAACACAGTGCAGGGCTTTCGGCTTGCAAGTGTCTTCTGTCTCGACTTGTACACAACTTGTCATACTCTTTAAAGGAGTTAGTAAATGTGCATGGTAAAAAAAAAACAAACAACACAGCAGCAAATATAACCAAAAAGACAGTTCCGAATCCATGTCAGTAACATTCTGGACTTCTTTCTATGTAAATTTTTAGAAACGTTTTAATTTCACCAGTTGATATGGTTACAAGAACAAGCTAAGCTATGACTGAGTATTGAAATATGCATGAAATATCCTAATAATGCAGATACATATCTGCTAAACTAGAGCAATGACCAATGGCCTGGCATAATAAGCAGAGGTATTAAACTGTCTGACTTCCAAACACTCTATACATTATGGCATATAATTTGTAGTACAACAAAAAAACAAATCCTGAGTAGCTTCAAATTACCTGAGTATTAAAATTAAAATGCTATTTTTGACTCATATTCAATGAAGTCACAGTAAAGCTGTTAAATAATATTACAAAGACATTTTAATTCGGCAGAGCAGGAAAACTAATGTAGCTCTGTAATAATGTGACTATTTCTCTTATTCTCTTATCCTTCCCTATTTTAGTTTGCAGAAAATACGTGTATTGTACAAACTCCACAAGAGTATAAGCAAAGAAGAACAACTGTTGATAGGTAAGGCACACTCCAAGAGTATCATTAAATTCCCCACTACCTCATGAGAGTGCACATATCTCAAACAAAAAACAAATCAAACACAGGAAACATAAGAGGCAATAATATGTAACTTACCTTTTTAAACATAACTAATGAAATAACAGCAGATGCTGTGAAAAGTGCAGCTATGATTATCATCATAATGCCAACAGGAATACTCTTATTAAGACCAGTAAGAGATGAAATCCACCCACTGAAGGAAAAAAGAAAGAACAAAATTTACTAACACAGCACATGAACCATTCAACAACAAGTATCGACATCAAGGGAAGCCATAAAACCTCCTAGTTCTGAACACCCTTGAATATTTTTGAAGACAAAGTCATGGGAAATTTACATAAGCATATTTTGGTTCTGTAATAAACTTTTAGAGCTTAGCTTCCATTCTTCACAATGCATGCAGTGGAACCATACAAAAACTTGTGGTAACAGGTGATTATCCTTGAGTAGGATTGTGAAGATATTAGAGAGCTGCTCATCAACTTTTAGCAGGTTTCTTTTTTGGTCATACTGTCATTTCAGACTGATTTAAGACTACATGATTTTGTGGAAGAGAAAATACACCTAAACACATAGATTTAAACGCAAACTAAAACCATGCCACACACGCAGAGCTTCTGTGTGGGAAGACTCATTTATTTGTATTGTAACAGTGATGCTTTCCCAGTTGAGGTTAATATAATTAATTATTTGAAGTAGATAGCATCAGATTAACTAATAGAAAAGATTGCTATATCAGTATCTACTACAAACATTTCCCCATTCTTGGAAACTGTTGTTTGTATTGAACTTGAAACCACAAAAAAAGGTTGTCTTAAGAAAAATAAAGCATTAAGGTGGAAAAGACTCTTCCACAGGGAAAAAAAAAAAACCAGCAAAAAATTTCTGTTAATCTATGTCTAAAACCTTAAAACTTTCTGCTACTTGTTTCGATACCCTTATGTCCAATTAGGCTCTACCACAAACTACTGTCTAAATTATTTTCATTTTCATTTTCTCTAAGTTTTGCTTTTGTCTTTATCTAAAATATAGAGCAAGTAGCATCTCCACACACGACTAACTTAGAGAAGGCAATGTATAAAACAGTTAAAGGTGGATTACACTGAAGGATAAAATTTTGACCAGCCTAATAAAGGAAGAATCTCACATTCTTGGGATATGCTTCACCCAATATGCTTAGTTTAGAGCACTCAAAAAATACATTTTTTTTACATAATTTACTTTATTGCAGCTGCTATATCAAATAGGAGTGTTAGCCTTACAGGCAGGACAACACTACAGCAACAGAATACTCACCAGTTTCCCCACCTTTGAAATCCTGCAGCTTGAAGTACATGTACAGCAAACTGACAGATATATACAAAGAAGAACACAAAGAACCTGAATGAACTGTCACTCCTGAAAGAGGGGTGGGAAAAAAGATTAAAGCAGCCAGGAAATTAGTGACTTTTTGCAAATACTAGATTACCAATCTAAAATTCTCTTCTGCATTAACTATAGGAAAAGTGCTTTCATTTATTGGTAGTGACTTGAAGTATCAGTAATTCTGTGGTTTTGTAGAGTGTTTATTTACAAGAGCTGCTCCTTCCTCTTTACTACAGCATTTTTGCCACCTGCAACTCTAACAACAGTGAGAACAGCAGCAAGATTCCTTAGTGTTCTCTTAAGCACAAGGCAGGGCCTTTTAGACCAAACATAGAAGTTTTGCTACAATGAATAAAGAATTCTGCTCCACTTTCAGACTGAAGTTTACAGTGCTGGGAAGAAAATATTTTACTTGTAAGAGGATATAAAAATCTAATATGGAATTACTGAGGCATACTGTAGACATGAATACCAAAGCAGCTGTTGCTTAAAAGCAAAATATATAAAACAAGTTTGCTGCTTAAATTACCAAAATTCCAGCCTGACAAAGACCTCAAGGTACTACTATCAGAACTAAAGATGATATGATGTGCTTGCTAGCAGAGTTCTAAAGAAAGCAGAATTCACGTAATCATAAAAATCAGATTTTGCTTTTAATAGCTCTTCCTACAGAAAAGCATTTATTAATTTCTATTTATTCAACTAGTTCAGTTCAATGTTTCATTTTCAGCTGAGCAATTGACCATAAGCTGATTATGCAAGTAGTAGTTTTGCTTTTCCAATCAATATTAAGAAAAGCAATAGATTTATTGGAGAGCAAATGCAAGTTAAACTACGTAATTCCTCAAAGGTGTGGGGGTACAGCAATACATCCTTGGTTAGCAATAAGAAACATCTTGTTTAGTCTAAAGGTTACACTTAACAGCAATTTCTGGCCATCAATCTTTCTTCACAACAATGAGTGCATTTTAACTGAGAATATCCTGAGTCACTTCTATGTAAAAAAATTATTTCCAAGAAATACTGTAAGAGTACAGGATTTAGATTCTCTACTTCCTGATGCTCACCAAAAAAAAAAAAAATATTTTTGAATGCAAATCTGTAATTCTAATCTTAAACACAAAGCTACCACACCTCACTCTTGTGAAGTCTGCAAAGATTGCTAAAAGCTAGGAAAAATACCTGTCTGATTACTACATACCTGCTCTAGCCATTCTTAAGAATCTCAGTCTACTTCACTTACAGAGTGAAGGTTACTTAACAATGTACTATTTTTAAGTCTAGAGTTTTATAAAGTTTGTTCAGGAAGCCACAAATTTAAGACACTCTGAACTATTAACGTACTCAAATTCTTGGTGTGAAGTGATAGAGTTTTAATGAGAATTTTCCTTAAAACTGTTATCAGCCCAATACAAAGTTAAATATCTTCTAAAACTGTTTAGTCAATGGTAGAAGCTATCAATACTTTAAAGGATATTTACTTGATGATATTCCCAATTACTGCCATCTATATTTCAAATACAACTGGGTTAATGGCAAATATACTAATTGTTTCTACTGAAAACATAGTAAAAGATTATCATAATGATAATCAATCAAATTCAGGAATGCTAATGCATTTCAGCAAGTTTTTAATATCCTAAGTCAAGCTGAAGGTGTTACCTGAAAGCTCCATAAAGAGGTCTGTACCAGCAGACGAAAGAACAAGGGGTAAAAAGCAGGAACCAGAGAATACTCAATCCAAAATCAACCCCTCGTGTAGCATCAACGTAAAACCAGGCCAAACATCCAAAGATATTAAGAAACAGTGTCACTGTATGAACTGTAGAAGCAAAAGCAAAATAGTGTTATGTTTGCACAATAAATTATTATAACTGTTAAACTCATACCCAAACTGAGCATTTTTACACAAAGCATCAGCATGCTGGCAATAAATTAATATCCTCTCAATAACCTTGGTAATAAGCTGGTTTTTCTACACTTTTCTAACTTCCAGGTAAACCCTGCCCTCCTTTGATTTAATATAGGGAAGCTTACTAGTCTTTCTAGCCAACACTGGAAAACAGGGAAACCCCCTAGATTACTCCACATTCTGGTGGAATTTGATTTGTAATTGCATTTATGACAGCAGGACATGTTTTTAAAGAACACCATCAGTGCAGGATAGGGTAGAAACATCACATCCAGGACTGAAACTTACTGGCACAACAGCAAGCAGCAACTAGGGGTGTACTTCACTACATTCAGAGAGAACCTCAGCTGTTAAAACTGAGTACTAGCAAGCTACAGCTGAAGACAAGGGACATCACTGACAATTCTCCCTTTGCTTCACACACCCTTTTCAATGCCTGCAGGAAGATCCAGAAAGGCATTTATTCTTAAGAGCCAAGACCTTCACTAAGTTAGCTAGATAAACTCTGCTGTTCTATGAACAGACAGGGGGGTTTATGTTCAGGGTAATGACTTTAAGTGCCTTCCACCTACTTGCCTCTTCCCATTAACAAATGACAAAAGTTGCTAAAATATAATGACCAACTGGGGTCTGAAAGGACCTAAGGCTTAGACAGAAGTCCACAACATGCAGTGTCTACATGACAGGAACTTCAAAGATACACCAATACTGTACTCAGTGTGAAGGTATCGAAGCTTAGCTGTGGAAGCAGTGAAAATAAATAAAAAAAAAAAAAGGCATTCATGCCAGAGTAAGAGTGAATAATGGGAAATGACATTATTAATAAATATTCAGACAACTTCGTTTTTATTAGTGTGGACTAATACTTCTTGTACTGAAGAAGTGTACTTAGATATATGTTCCTTGTCTTAATTAACTACACTTCATCATCCACCACAAGTTGCACTGAAGCTATTTGGCATCTACATTACTGAGATGATTATCTTGCAGTCCTGCTTGGACCTTTATGAAAACAAATTTTTGTAATAAGTTTCATTTAAGTAATGTTTTATTGATGGTATTCTCAGGAAACCAAAGTCTTCATTAGGACACAAGACGAAAGAAAGGACTTCTTCCCAGGAATCAGCTAGGCTGTCACCCTGTAATGGATGGCCTCAAGGTGAACGGGATGCCTACAAAACAGGGTGTCAGAGCCACACGGCAACAAACAAGTGAGGACAAAGCTGGTGAAGTTTGATCTCACACAACACTGGAGCACAGAGGGGCTTCAAATGAAGTTTAGGATGTTACTCCTTGTATGCTCTGCTCTTTTTGGAAAAGGGACAGGTAACACAGATTCAAACATGCCTTACAAATGAAAGAAGTATTTTCTATAGGAAAAAATATATTCTAAAGCAGGCTTAGATCAGCACATAACATAAGCACATGCTATCAAAAATGTGAAGGTATGTTTTGGTTTTTTTTTTCTCTGCACAGTACATTAGGACTTCACCTAAAATACTGGACACAGTCCATGTTGTAAAATTCCTGATGCTGCACACTAAAAAAATAATATGGAGTGGACCAAGCAGGAAATCTGTAAGACAGCAACCAAACAGACTGCTAGAAAACATAACCTATGAAGAGAGGCTGAGTAAAATGATAATTTAGCCTAAAGGAGATGATGACTCGTGAGGACAAATGTGTTCTCCATAACAACAGTGAACAGAACAGGGAAGATCAGAGGAAGGGAGAATTGAATAATATACTGGGAAACAGCTTCAAGATACAAAAGACAGCAACACATTAGAACAGGCTTGGAGGGAATTTATATGGGGTCCATCTTTACAGGTTCTCAGGAAGAGGCAGAAGAAACATCAGCAAAGACTGATACATGTACTATTGATCATATCCTCAGACAAAAGGACAGAGGAGATGAAACTCCCCTAAACAGAAAAAATACCATAAAAGTTGGCACTTGAGAATATTATTTTTTTCTCCCAGAATCTGCAGTTTAAGTCATTGGTCTTTGAAAACCTTTAAAATCTTGTTCATAGAAAATGGAAACATTATATAAAGTAATAAACCCAAATGTCACAAAATCTTACCAGGAATTTAAGCATCTTTTTGGTTTGTAACTTCAACTAAGAAATATTCTTTGAAAATCAGCACTGCTCATTTTGTACATGCTATCAGCCTGTGGGGACAGTAGCTAGAAAACACAGGCTTTACAGCCAAAAAATTGTTGGTATTAGATACGGGTCAAGAGATGTGGGACACTGCACTAGTAACAGCATAGAAAGATCTGAAGAGTAGTGGTTAGTGCTAAAGAGCAAGGAAAACTGTCATTCTATCAGCAGGCCACTAAAGCAGCAATGGTCACAAACCCAAGATAAAGCAGCTCCACTGGCAGCTGACAGAAGTCATTGCCAATTGATCACTGCAGTGGGATCACTAAGTAAAAACAAGGGCTCTCCCCAGGGGAAAAAAAACAAAACAGAAAAACAAACAAACAAACAAAAACCCCAAACACATCTAGGAAACAAAAAACTGTGACTTCAGACACAGAAAAGATGTATGAGTTCACAGAATCTAGTATTTTCTCATGAGGTAAAGAGCACATATGTTTGAAACAGGTAAAAGTTTCCTCAAGATACATAAAGACCAAGAATAAGGATAAAAAATCACTATCAACCACAGAAAACTGAAACAGAGAGGTTTGTTCCTAGGGCTGCTAAAAAGGAAGACAAAAACTAACCTACTTTACAAAGTGCTGAGCACACATGTACTAGATTTATCCAAATGTGATTATGTTCACAGAGCCCCTTGGCCTCATAAGACGTGGAAATTTTGGAACAAATAAAACGTAGGGTGTAGGGTAGAGGACCAAGCAGAAGCAGGCTGGTATGCTGTGGTATGAAGCACCTCCACTTAGGAAGCATAGCCACTCCAATGAAAAAATGAGACAAGCCATGTAGATATGATCCTGGATCAAGGATTGATTCAAAAGCCAACCCTAAGACATGGAGTTCTGTACTCAATTTTTGGCATTTTCAACCCTTTTTTTCCTTTATTATGCCCTTTTCTTTCCTTCCTGACTAATCCCTAAAACAGTAAGCACTAGACCTCAAGAAAGAAAAGAGCAAGAGGGCTCAGTCAAAATCTCTGTCTACCTAGGAGAAAGTCTGCCATGTTTGCATAAAAGAACAACTCCTGTATATTCTGAAATACTCTAATGTTGCTGCTTCCTTTATTTGTTGTCATAAGAAGGAGAAACAGTATTAATATTCCAGTTCTCACTGCCCAACTTCATCTTGTGTTTGAAACATATGGCACTCTCTGAACTCAGTCCTGTAAATGGTCAGAATCAGTAATTATCCTAAATTTTCCAGTGCTTAATCTTAGGTTTCATATAAAGCTTAAATGTCAGTCAGATTTATAAGTGACTAGTTGCACATCCTACAGTGGGTTTAGTTACTTACTTGAAGATTAATGACCCAGCAATTAAAACAGAAAGCTGTGGATTATGATGGGACTGGAATTCACTTGATTCAGTGCTGACTGCCCATTTTATGTGTTTCGATCACAGTGATAAGATTACCAGATTAAAAGGTAAAACTATGGAGATTTGCTAACTACATCTGAAGCCCTGAAAAAAATGCAGAAAAGTTCTGAAATTCACATTCCTTTAGTATGCTAAAGCTGTATTAAAGGCATCAAAGACCTTAAATATTTGGAATTCCTCAGTTGTAGATTAATTATTAGGCTCTCATCACACTGGACAAGGCAGAAGAAACGAATGTTACGGCATCTGTACATTTGGTTCATCCACCATTTCTCCAGTCAAAACACAGCACCTGAATGAGGGCAAAATTAACCCCACAAAGATGGTGTAGAGCATTTTTGTTGTAAAAAAGGGCAGTTTTAACACGGACTTCTTCTTAAGCTAATTAAATTTACACTAATTTTCTTTAATAGACTAAAATGATATTAAGTCTCCACTACAGACTAAAAACTATATTTTACTATATGAAACTATGTTTATTAAAGCAAATGGGTATTATATTTCTTAAATTCAAAAGACTGTTAGCTAATTAATTTTCACTTCAACACCTGATTTCGGGGTTTAAAACAATTTCTTATAACAGATATTGCAAAAGCCAAAGTAGCAAGTATGTACCATAAAGTTTCAATAGGCACTTTATTTCTTCTTGAAAAAAAGATTACTTACACATCCACAAGTAGTACATAATCTTTACTGTCTTCTGGAATTCTACAGGAATGTCTACAGAAAAGTCCTGGTAGAAACAAGGACCCACTGGAAAATTCTCAGGAAGAGGTGGCCAGTTATTTTTTCTACCTGCAAAACAGAAAAACATAAAATGAGTTTTACAATACAGCTTCAATCTCTATATACTAGAAGGAGATACACATTTGGACTTGTTCTAATTGCTTTATGCATATGTGTATGAATAACAAGTGGGACTTGGTTTACCAAAACCCAAGAGTTTTTATCAGCAATCCTCAAACAATGCTGAAAGTAAACTTCAGAAATGAAATACAATGAAGTGCACAGAGATCAAGGGAAGTACAGTGTTTTGTGTGTGTAAGACTAAGCAGGCATCTGTCAGTTCCTATAAAGTAATGAGAAAAGAGAATTCTTCAAATAACATGCAAATATGGGCAGAAAAAAAAAAAATAAATTGCACAGTTCCTTGATTTTTGAATGTGCATTTCCCTGAAGTCTCACCACACTCACATACTTTGTTGAACACAAACTCTGCGGATTGAAACGCATTCTTAATTTTCAGAATCCTGATATTTTTATTGCTAGGCTACCTCTAACACTTTGAACTAGCACCCAATACAGTTTATAGTCAAAGCTTCACCTAAGAAAAGCCCAAAATCCTCAAGAAAGGCAGCTACTGAAATGGTCTAAACCACTGTTCTACAGCATCACTGTATTTTCATACAGCTGTGTGACTGTACAGACAGCACAAAGGACACAGTATCAGACACCTGGATATCCTGTACACTGATCTGCTTCTGCAGAATGCAAGTTCTACCAAGCACAAGCTCACTGAGATTCAACAGAGATAGTAAGTGCAATAAACCTTTACCACAGTATTTCAAATTCTAGATGCACGATATAATCACCACATTCCAAAAGTGGAGGTGAACTAGGGACTAATCTAAATGGCATCTTTATTAGAAATTCTAACAAAGTTTTGCTTGCAATTTCTATCTTCAACCATACCTCTCCTGGAAGCTGATCTGATAAGAATAGAAAATCTGCAAAGCTTATACATTTGTATTATTTCTTAATTTTTTTCCCAACTCAGACAACATGATGTGAAATCTGTTCAAACAAGTCCAAAGTACTGAGTATCTGTGATGCGTTCTTAAGTGGATTTAGATTGGAAATTAGGAGGAAGTTCTTTACTGTGAAGGTGGTGGAGCACTGGAACAGGTTGCCCAGGGAGGTGGTTGAGGCCCCATCCCTGGAGACATTCAAGGTGGGGCTTGATGGGGCTCTGAGCAACCTGCTCTAGTTGAGGATGTCCCTGCTCTCAGCAGAGGGGTTGGACTGGATGACCTCTAGAGGTCCCTTCCAACCCAGACATTTCTATGTTGCCATGTTCTGCCTCTGCTAATGAAATTTTTACTAAATCTTTCAGAGTAGGGGATTGGCAGAGGGACTATACAGAAAAGTAATCAAGTAATAATTCCATCCATATTAAAAAGCACTTTGGGATTTCTTATGTGAAAAATATCTGATTATAACTCACATCTTCATTCTGCAGTATATGATTATTTCTCTCAGGACTAATAGCTTCAAGACAGTTATGGAAAAAATCAGGTGTCTTATAATAATTCAATTTTTTTAGAATTGTACTTCATGTGCTTCCCCGCTGGTGTGGCACAAGTTTCAAAATTCTCAACTAAGGCTGAAACACATCTGGATGAGATGATTTGAGATCAAAACCAATGTGATCTTTTTCTAAATACACTTTGGATTCTCATATCCCAACACTGTATCTTGGTAAGCAAAGAGCTAGTTCAAGAGTCATTTTAGTCAATGCAAGTTCCCTAGGCCTTAAGGTGTATCAACATAAGTTTAGTGTCATGCCCATGCTACAATTGCAAACTAGCTTCATGTGAGCACAGAAAGGGATTTTCAGGCCAAATGAACTAGCTGGAACAGGAAGCAGCACATTTTACTTAGCTCAAATGCACTGTGGCACAGGACCTGAGCAGAGAAGACCAAAGGCATCAAACTGGGCTGACCTACCAGCTTGAAGATCTTTGCGCTGTAGTCAATTGCATATGACAAGAGTGTCCTAGATGTGCAGCTAGCATCTTAAATTGAATGCATATAGCTACAGAATTGCAAAAGACCTGTCCTCCAATCAAGACAACTCTACAGTGTTTCCAAAGGAGTTCAAATGAGTGCAAAGAAAAAAATATCAAAAGCAAAAGAATGTTTTTCTCCTCAGCCACAACAGACAATTCCCGATTTGCAGCATCTTTTACACAGATATTTGGTAAAATAGCAGTATCTTCATTAAAGCTTTAAGAGCTCTCCTTTTTCTGTTCACCCTTCCTAAAGAATCCTTTAGATTCTTCATGGATTCTTCAAGCACTTAGATGTGAACAACTACAACCTAATAACAAATACCCTTTTGAGAAATATCCTTATACATGCATGGAGCATCAGATACACGTTACCTAAGACAAAACTGTCCCTCTCTAGGAACAGGCTTTCTAGAAAGGTGATTAATGCCCCAAGCATGTCAGTGTTTAAAAGGCACTTGGACAATGGTCTTAACAACAAGCTTTAACTTCTGGTCAGCCCTGAGTTGGTCTGGCAGGTGGACCAGATGTTCAGTTCATTGTAGGTCCCTTCCAACCGATTCTGTTCTATCAAATTCTCTGAGAATCTGAATTGCTAAGCAATTATGAAACCTGAAATTGTACCATTCCGTATTCAAAAGAACCCAGCACTGGCAGAAATAAAACAGATTCTAGATAAAACTGAGAAGCCCAAAAAAAGTCAACCTTGAACAAACGGTTTTGGTTTTTATTTTGTATTTTTTTTTCTCAACTTCAGTCTGAAGCTCTTCCTTTTGAAAAGGAGTATTCCCACAGATCTCACTCTAGCAACACTTTTCAGTTAAGAGGTTTTAAGTGTTTTCATTTGTGAAACTGCCATACTAAAACTGACGGTTTTGCACAGCACACTTACAGGTTTTGGCAAAATGAGATACTGACCTTGACCATGAGTTCCAAAGTGTCGTAATAAGACCTGACACAAGATTACTAATAGATCTTTCTGCTATTTGCATCTTATACTATGTCTATAAAATAGCAAAATATATGAAAATGTTTCAAAACAGAGAAGTTCTCCTACAGCTTTAAATACTGACAGAAGAGAAATTTTGAAAAAACATTACTCATGAAGGTTTTTTTACTTCCCCAAATGATCCATTTCTATTCAACAGTATTACTTAGATATTAACATAGAATAAAAATAGAGATGATAACAGAGAGTAACATGTAACAGTGGCTACATTTAATATTTTTACAGTCATAATCTGCACACGACAGGCCAGTTTTTATTCAGTCTCAAGGGACATATACTTTTTTTTCCTGAAGAGCACACAAAACCCCCTCTTTGATCTGTTTTATCATGTCACTGTAAAACTGACAGCTTCTAAGAAAAGTTAA
The DNA here is from genome assembly GCA_013399075.1 of Chloroceryle aenea. Classification (NCBI taxonomy): domain Eukaryota; kingdom Metazoa; phylum Chordata; class Aves; order Coraciiformes; family Cerylidae; genus Chloroceryle; species Chloroceryle aenea. The sequence continues at coordinate 78,568 of VWZY01010290.1, forward strand.
ATTTCTGCAGTTTAAAGAAGTATATTTTTTCATGCATACCACCCTGCTGATTGAGACTCTGCATCTCCCTTTCTCTGCGATCTAGTTCAGCTGCTTTTCTTTCCAGTTCTTCTTGACGCTTCAGCAGTTCTGCCTGGGCCAAGGCATGCTCCTGAACAAAACAAGCATCATTAGATATTGCTAAAAAATATGAAGACAAAATAAATATTCCAAGACTGTTTTCTATAATTAAACGTCTCTAGTCATGGATGAAGAAAGTCTTAACATTGCATGAATTCATACATTAATCAATTACTTAAAGGCAGTATACAAATTTTCATAAATCATTAGGAAAGCAATGCTTATTTAGAGAGGTTATTATTCTGGAAGTGTATTTAAATAATTTTAATTATAAGTAACCTAATGCCTGGAAGTTACAGACAAACCTTTGCAATTTGTGTGTAAGCAGGTGGTTCTTCTGTTGGTTTCATTATTGCTGGCTGGGTACTGGGTACATTAGGCATTTTCACATTTCCTGGAGGAGCCTAAGAAAACAAGAGATGATTATAGGCAAAAAGTCTCCTGTTGTCATAAACATCTTTTCATTAGCTCTGTAAGAGCCAATCTGGTTGTTTTAAAGGAAGCATTGCTGAAAAACCGAAAATCTGATATGCTGCCTGCAATATTTATAACCTTTAGGAAAAAGAAGTTAATTACATTCTGTGGGTCAGTGTTCTGCTTATTTGCTTTTACACTCTGCTACTTGCCATAAATACACATGGGATTCCAGGGATCAGTAGAAAGTAAATATAACTTTAATTCTGTTCAGACAAGAATACGAATATGAATAAAGACAGTTACTATTAAGAAAACTGCAGGATTTAAAAGTGATCTATTAATTCTGAAACATGATGCCATTTATTAGTAATGTCTTCCAGAGCTTTCTGCTGAACAAACGCTTCTATCACTTAGCTGACTAGAGAAGCAATGTACCATGTTAAACCTTCTAATTCAAGGTCCATAATCTATTGCTTAGCTATTCCACCAGTATGTACTGTTATATCTAGCTCCAAGTATCACTGGCAATTCATTGACCTGTTCACTACCTATCATAGAGGTCACAGGAAGCTTTTAGCAGCTCAGTAGATGTTCAGGTTTCATTTGTTGTGTTGTTTTCCCTCTGAATCTTCTCATTTTTATTCCCATTTGTCATATTCTCTGACTTTCTCCACATCTCTTGATCATACACAATGTTAGCCAAGGGTCATCAAACAAAGGAAAACAATACTGCCTAGATTGAAGTTATCAACTAACTTTTTACAAAGGCAGATCAGTATATCACCACTATGATGTTATTTTAGTTTTAAATATGCTTTGGGGCAAACTACAATTCCTTCTTCATGTAAAGTGTGCAACATAAAAGACTTCAGCATTCTGTGATCTTGTAAGACAGAAAATCACTTCTTCTTACTAAGTCTGAAATCCAGAACAAAAATATGGTGAGAAGTACGATGTTTTCAATACTAAAGCACCTTAAAGTAGGAACTGACTGAATACCACTAACTTGGCAAATTATGAATTGGCACGGATTATCTTCACCTTTTCTTTTGAAATGCACAAGGGCAATACACTGAGGAGAAAATATCCTGCTTGAGTAAATTCTGTATGATATTGCAGCATCTCTCAGCAACATAGCAGATTCCAGCATTTCAAAATTACCTTTTCACCTTATATATCAGCTCCTAACACAATACTGAGATATCAGAGAGGTCTTATTTTGCAGACATGCTTAGTCATTTAAGCTTTTCATCCTAAAAAAGATTACTCAGCACTGTAGGATGAAGCTAACTGAAGGACAAGTGCCAGGTCCTGCATTTGGATCACAAGAACCCCATGTAATACTACAGGCTTGGGGAGGAGTGGCTGGAAAGCTGACTGGTGGACAAGGACCTGGGGGTACTGGTCAATAGACAGNCCTAGGTACATGGTTTAGTGGTGGGATTAACGGTGTTAGAGTAATGGATGGACTCAATGATTTTAAAGACTTCTCAACTGAAATGTTTCTATGATTCTGCAAAGCTGGTTAAAGATGGTTAATAGTGCCTTCCTTATGTTGGAGCATTAAGTGATAAGGAAAAAGGCCTTGATAAAAACTGCTGCAAAAATCGGACAACCACAGAGTGCTTTATCATCTCCTGCTCAAACATAGATACAATACCTGCACCAGAGTAACAAAAAACTACTGAACAAAAACTCTTATACATTATGCATTGTGGGCCAGAGCACTGCTACAAAAGCCAGAAA
>VWZY01010290.1:87527-102100 GCA_013399075.1 Chloroceryle aenea
CTGGTTGACGAAGCCCCTTGTGAGGCTGGCCTGAAAGGCAGAGGAGTCCAGGAAGGCTAGACATGCTTCAAGAAAAAAATGTTAAAGGCTCAGGATCAAGCTACCTCCTTATGCAAAAAGATAAAACTGTCAGGGGAGAACACTGTTCTGGATGAACAGGCGTCTTATGCTGGAGCTCAGGATTAAAAAAAAACAAAACAAAAAACACCCAAAACAGTTTATGACTTTTGAAAGAAGGGGAAGGCAACTCTAAGAGACTATAAGGAAGTTGTGAGGTTATGCAGAGGAAATTATAAGGGTAAAAGTCCAGCTAGAACTTAATTTGGCCACTGCTATAAAAGACAATAGAAACTGTTTTTATAAATATAATAGCAACAAGAGGAGGACAAACGACAATCTCCATCCTTTACTGGATGCAGGGGGAAACACAATGACAAAGGATGAGGAAGAAGCTGAGGTACATAATGCTTTTCCGCCTTCATCTTCAACAGTAAGTCCAGTTGATCTCCAGGTACCCAGTCCCCTGAGCTGGCAGACGGGGACATGAAGAAGAATAAAGCCCCCATAATCCAAGGGGAAGCTGTTTGTGACCCGATTGCTACACTTAGATGCATACAAGTCTATGGAGCAGGGTAAGATCCACCCAAGGGTACTAAGGGAGCTGGGAGAAGTGCTTACCAAACCACTTCCCATCATTTATTAGCAGTCCTCACTAGCCAGGAAGGTCCCCATTGACTGGAGGTTAGCTAACATGACACCCAAATACAGGAAGGGCCCGAAGGAGAGGATCCATGGAGCTATAGGCCTGTCAGTCTGACCCAGGTGCTGGGGAAAGTTATGGAGAAGATCACCTTGAGTGTCATCATGTGGGACATAAAGCATAACCAGGTCATCATGTCTAGTCATCACAGGCTTATGAAAGGCTGGTACTTCTTGACTAACCTGATCTCCTTCCGTGACAAGATGACTCACTTAGTGGACAAGAGAAGGGCTGTGGCTGTTTCGTATCTGGGCTTCAGTAAAGCCTTTGATAACATTTCCCACAGCATCCTTGTGGAAAAACTGTCTGATCATGCCTTGGATGAACATACTCTTTGCTGAGTAAAAAACTGGTTGGATGGCCAGGCCCAGACTGTGATGGTAAGTGGAGTTAAATCCAGTTGGTGGCCAGCCACAAGTGGTGTTCTCCAGGGCTGAGTATTGGGGCCCATTCTGCTTAATACCTCTATCAATGATCTGGATGNGTAGAGAGGCAAGGGTTGGTCTCTTCTCCCAGGTAACAAGTGATAAGACAAGAGGAAATGGCCTCAAGTTGCACCAAAGGAGATTTAGGTTGGACATTAAGAAACTTTTCTTCACCAAAAGGGTTGTCAAGCATTGGAACACGCTGCTGTGCAGGGAACTGGTGGAGTCACCACCCCTGAAAACTTTCAGAAAACTTGTAGATGTGGTGCTTAGGAACATGGTTTAATGATGACTAAAAGTTCTAGGTTAACTGTAGGACTTGATGACCTTAAAGGTCTATTCCAATGAGCAGGATTCTATGATCATTCACCTACCAAAAAAAACAAAGAAACCCAAGAAACATAGCTGTACCTCATGGGACATTCCTAGAAGAAAGAGTACTAAAGTTAAATCAGAGAAAGTACTAGGTAGCTAGTCCAGCTCTAGCATTGTACAGCAAGCTGGAGAACTGCATGGACTTAGAAGTTCAGCTGACATACAAGATTATCTGTTACTGAACTCACATAGGTAGTACAGAAATGATAAGGAAAAAAAACACAAAACCAATTTGGGGATGAGTGGATGAAAATCTGGCTGGTGGAAAAGGCCCTGGGGGGTGTTGTTTGATAGGTGGCTGAATATGAGCCAGCAGTGTGGCCAGGTCACCAAGGTCCACGTGGCCAACAGCATCCTGGCTTGTATCACAAATAGTGGCCAGCAGGACTAGANAGGGAAGAAAAAAGTTATTTTTGATAACATTTTGTCAGAAATCATTTAACATCTTCTTTTGTCCTATAAGTATGTTTCCCAGTAATCAGCAATCATTGGAAAAACAGAAGTTAAATAAAAATGCATACAAGGCAAGAAAAAAAGAACCATGAAGAAAAGAGGTTATGGATACTAACCCCGAACACAAACAAGGCACTCAAAACAAGTTGCTTCATATGTGCAATTAAAACCATACTCAATGAAAGTCAAAGAAATAATAATTTATTGCCTTGGTAAACTAAACAGTAAGATAGACAGTCTTTGTACAGTTACTAAAAAGGATACACAAAGCCCAGCTCTACAAGTAATGTCTCGCATCAATTTCCAAATAGAAAGAAAACAGTTTTGCTCTAATTGCCATGTTTGAAGTTAGCTGAATCAAGAATCAAGCTAACTTCATAAAAAAGCTGCAAAACAATTTCTGTAAAAATATCGGAATGTTAGCTAGCATATGGTGGGCTCCTTACATTCTGAAATGGAGATGTATTTGCAAGCTGTTTTATTGAAAAAATGTCTGAAATGGTCTAAATGTTATTGTACAACTTGTATGAAGTTTAAAATTGCCGCCATTCTGGAAAGCAATATATCAGATCTAGGCTTTTAAAATGTTAGCAAATGACTTGTCTTTACTGCAGACAAAAACTGTAAACAGAAGTAATAGTATAAGTAAATCTTACCAAGAAAATACTGTATCCAAGTGGTCAGATTAGTGCTAGGAGCAGCTGATTTGCTATTTGGAACCAAAAGCTAACAGCCACTTTCTAAGGTCACCACAAATGTTTTATCAGCACAAAAGATACAAGCAGGTAAGAGACATTTGGATCAACAGCTCAAAATCCTGCAGATGTTAGACTAGGTAGGTAACTGCAGGAAATAGTTTTCAGAATTGATGGACATTTCATAAAAACACGAGATCCATTACTATTAAGTTAGCAGAACAGGTATTCTCACCTCTTAGTGCACATTATGTCATTTTGATTTTTATTGACATAGGATTTCTAGGAATAAAAATTGCTGAATTGAAGGAAACCAGTGAACCCGGCACTTGCCAGGTAACTCCTTCAACCTTGAAGAACATCTTATGGAATTCAAATGAGTATATCCAAAAAAATACTGGGCCTTCTTTTGTCTCAGAAGTAGATAAGTAGACATGGATTTCTCAGGTGGTTGCAGAGCAATTGAAGTCAAGCCTCTTCCTTTTCCTCTCAAATTTAACAGTCCAATCCATCCTTTGGGAACCTGGAAGACTTGGCCTCACATAAGGCATAATGACAATTTGAAAGCAAGACTTGACCTGTATTTTTTACTTAAGCAGAATGTCACAGTCATCCCATAAAAATTTATTTTCTAGTTTCAAACTTACTAGTCCAGAGTTCATCTTACAATCAGGATAAAAACAGAGAGTTCTGCTGTAATTAATACATAATTTACTAAGTGTAAGAAATGAAATATCTATAACTTGACTCACTTATGGATCAGCATATGCAGGGGGTTGTTTGGAAAAGATGCTGCTGCTTTTACTACACAGCACGTTACTTGCTGAAACACAGCAAACTAGTTCGAGAATGGGAGGAATGAAAATCACTGTAAGAACTGCCAAACACCAGGACAAGTTGCCCAGTGAAGTCACAGAATCCCCATCCTTGCATATATTAAAAACTCCCTAGGACACGATGCTGAACAATGCAAATTAGTGAACAACTCTGAATAGGAAGGATTGAAAAAGATAATCTCCAGAGCTATCTGGCAGCCTATGACCTAGCACTGTCATACCTGTCTGTCCACGTGCTGTTGGTTGCCGGTCCAAGTGCTATTGGCAGCTTACGGACTTATGTATGGAAAAGAGACAATCAGCTATCTGACTTAGAGCTGCATAGGATTTTTGTGGTGTTCACAGGAAGACAAGATAGCCAGTAATTCTTTTTAAGGGCATAAAACTAACACTAATTACTCAGACTTCTATTGTGAGGACTGCACTAGCTTTCAGCCATCACTGGATCATAACATATCATATCATGATATACTACCCACATTTGGACAGAGGAGATAAGTCAACTGTTTTTACAGAGATGATAAGGTACTTAAATCTTGAAATTGAACCAACCCCACTCCTACAACACCCTGGTTTTTTCCTACCCCAAAATGGTACTTCTAAGATAGATCTTTTTATTTCATCCCTGCCTCTCACATCTGCACTGGGGGAAGAAGCAAATTATTATGACCTTTCTTGAAGAAAAGAGGTTAGCTGGAGATAAATGCTCAAAAGAAGTTATCTCTCAAATAGATTTCTCCATGTGAGTGAAGAAGGTTTCTTTACCGGGGATAGGGGGGAAGACTTCCAAGAGAAGCCAGGTGTGGATGAACAATCTGGTTTTGTATAAACACTTCAGTCTGTTTGGATGCAAGACAGGAAGAGAACTGCACAGGAATTCACTGAAAAAAAATCCACTGAGATGTCCTGCCAACTCTACTAATGATTATTGTGTCCATTATTGTGTCTACACATTATACATACATACACAGAATGGCTCAGAGGAGCTCAACATGCCTTAGCAAAACTTTTCAAAGCAGGAAGAGATTAAAGTGCTTCTTTAACAGTAGTTTCATTAAATGCTGAAGCAGAAATACTAATTGTCTAACCTCATCTGTTCCTTGTTGATTTTGGAAACAAAGTCATCTCCATGGTGACTGTTAGAGCTGGAGACAAAACCATTGAAGAAGCAGACAACAATAGTTAATCTGGCATTTATACAATTGACTAAAAAATCTATTTGGTTTAACAATCAAAGGTAAGACAGGCTTTGACTTTTGATAAGGAAAAAGAAGAAAAAGACTCCTGACTCCTCATGTTAGATATGAAGGTGGTGACATTTGAGAGCTAAAATAGCCTACATTCATTCACTTTCCCCACTGTCTCTTCCTACCAGATTTCCCACTGCAGATATACAGGATATAAGTTGACTGAGAAAAAATGAATGTACTGAAATACTTAAAACAAACAAACAAAACCAACCAACCAATTAAATAAAAATGAAACAAAAACAACAAAATGAACACACACAGAATCAAAACAACAAACCACAAAACAAAAACATTAAAAAACAAACAAACAAAAAATTAGAATAAGGAATACTGATAAAAACTGGAGTTTATTTTTATTCCTGTCCTATCCTGATAGCCAAGAATGAACTGACGGGAAGTATCTCCCTTGGCAAAGTGAGAACACAACTGAGCTAAGATCATGAAAGTCAGCATTCAGAGTTTAAAGTCACTTCCTTACAGAAGAAACGTCCCTCTCCAGATTTGCAATGAAGAAATATTTTTGCAGTGCAGCATGCTTTATTAACAGCAATTTGGAGGGAAGTAGGAAAGAAGGTTAATGCTATGTAATGCTATAGACTGCAAGACACCATCTTAGCACTACCACTCGAAATGCCAGTTTCTAATTGAAGCATACCATTCTCAGCTTCCTTAAAAACTACAAGTATGCATTGGCATTCATAGTGAAAGTTTCTGTGAAAATCTTAAATTTTCCAGACTGAGTATTCACAGACTAAAGCATACAGAAATCTCCAGGTCATGTTTTGCTATCATCAGCTTGTATCCTCTCTGGTCAACAGCACCATTATGGTTTTCAAATGTTAGAAGTGGGATAACCTGCATAAACTCAGTCAAAATGACTCAGCTTTCCAACAAAGGTAGAACAAGGAACAGCAGCAAATAGAAGCCCCAGAAACTATTTACATAGTTGTGTCTTAAGTGGCACATAAAATGCAGAGTGATTTCTACCCCTACCCTGGTGAACGCTGTAATCTTCCAACTCTAAAAATTCACAGACCCTGCTTCTACCTCTGTTCATCCAATCTCTACAAGGTATCCACTTCCATTGTCTCTTCCTTTACTCCTCTAAAATACATTTATTTGTACATACATAGTATGGCCTTGTGTACAAAGCTGGTAGGAAAAGAGAGGTTAGCACATTCCTGAAAATACATTTAAGTACAAAATAAGTAATTACAGATTCAGCATCCACAATATACAGAGAGAGGATCACCTAAAGGTTGATTATTACTGTACTCTTAGCTAAATATATGCATTATTCTTGCAGCCTTGCTTACTTCTGCAGGAGAACCTGTGAAAATTCTTTTCCTCTACAGAGAGCTGCTCATTCAATTGGCACATTTTCTGAATTTGATAACATGCCATAGATTATTAACTGAATCATAGTGCATTAATGTAGCACATATTCAGTAGGTCTGAACACTGACTTAAAAATCTCCTCCATCCACCATATTTTTCTATATGAGTGACATCTGTAAGGAGCAATTAGAATTTTTAATACACTGAGGGTTCAAAGCCAGCTAACGGTAGCCAAACATTTCAGTTTTCTTTTTCCCACAGAGATGCTTCTTAATTTAAGTACATAAGTAATAAGAAAAGTCAGTGTAGCTCTAGATTTTTCTTTTTAAACAAGTAACTTACAGTCAATACAAAGCAATTTTGAAACTCTTCAAGGTTCAGAAAGATAAATGAAACAGTTTGTGATAAAGGATGAAAAAGCTGTGGAGAGTTTGTTAGTATTTTGCTGGTTGTAAACATTCTACCTTAAACAGATAATCCAAGGCATACATTTTAACACTATCTGAAACCTTACCATTGCACTGCAAAGTCTCAAGTAGCAACATTCCCTACCAGCACTATCAGATCTGTCGTAGCAAATAAGCCTACATTCAAAAAATACAGTATTTGCAACTTTATAAATTATACTGACAGACAGCAATCATCCATACGTTTTGCTAATCCTGCACAAGGTCTTCACTATCAAAAGTAACCACTAAAAACACTGTTACATTATGAATTTACTACTCCATTCCTTGTATCCCATCCCCTCATCCCTCCCCCAAGTGAAAATAAACACAAGGTACATTAAAATTACATAAATTAGAAGCAAAAAACAACTCTGTTTATTGGAGATAAATTACTCCTCTTGGTACAGTACTACTAATTATATTCTGTGGGCTGTTTCTGAAATACACTGTTTTTCTTATTCTGAGCAGCACTTTCATTAACTGAAATGAAAATCAAAAGCAAGACACAGGAGAAGGGTGCCACACTCACAAACTATATATCAAGGAAAATTCAGAAAATCGTTAAGGACAAACTATCAGAAGTCTCAGAAAACAGGGGAAAAACTCTGTTCTGTTTTGGCCTCCTTTCAGAGAGCCACTCTTTCTCAAGTGGTCAAAGTTCAGTTACATCAACCTACACACTGAATCCTTCAAATACTTCATGGGACTATCTAGCCTCACAGATCTTTCACTGCCTCTAGCTAGCCTATCATGTTTTACAACATCAGTCCCAAACTCTGAAAACAGTACCCCACAAGTCTTACCTAAAAAAAATAACAGGGNCATTTCTTGTCACTTGTGTAACAGAAGGATCCTAGAAGAGAAAACAGTTCTGTAAATGTATGCACGTACATGTAAGCAACAAGTCAACACTTAACATCATTATGTCATAAACAACTCTGCTTTAATAGAAGAAGAAAGCTCTCAATAAAGAAGGGAAGAAAACTGCATCCTGCCACATTGACCACTGGACTCCACACCTCCACAACAAAGAGCACAACAGAAGAAGTTTTTGGTAACTCTGTTTTTCTCCCCACCCAGAAGTACCTTCAATACCTTCAGGAATAGGAAAAGCATTTCAGAAAACAGAAGAGATGAGGAAACAGTGTCCAATAATGCCAAAAGTAATTCTGGTTCAGCTTCTATCTCAACTGGTAAAATAAAGAAAAAAGTCTATTTTTTTCCTTTAATGAACTACACAGTAAAAGAGACTCCTTGACATTTAGCTTGAGAAAGTGATTTCAGGAATGAAACATTTCCTTGTGCTACAAACAAGCAAGCCTGGTTCTGCAGAAGAGCCCTCTACCAGAGACCACACTAACATCATATGAAGAAAATTTATACTTATTCTGTGTGATGTCTGGTTCAACTACATTGTTTCTGTGCCTTAATTAAAGGTCTCTGCATCTTGAGAACGTAAGAAGAGATAAAAGGAAGGCATTCTTGAAAATTATTAAAGCCACGTATTTAATAGGGGCAGTTACATTTTTGTTTACATAAATGCACAGAGTGTACAAATACACAAAACAGCTGCAAATATATTATTTACCTATTTATAAATGTTACAAACATTTTCTTCATTTCAAAAGTCTAGCTCAATGTTAGAAAACAAATTCGAATTGATAAACACTGCGAAGAAGTTAAGTATTTTTATATATATAAATAATACATTTGTATTTCCTTTAAAGACAGTTACACTCAAAATCTCAACGTGAAATATTACTGTATTTTTCTAAAAAAATTAGACTAAGTCACTTAACCTACATGTAAGTAAACATACAAACTACTAAAATGCTGAAAAATAACATCTAGATTCATAGAATCAGCATCCATAACATCATTAGTTTAGTTCTGACAGCAATAACAATCTACGGTGCAGGAACATTGTTTTCTTAATGGCTGTGGTCAACTTATTTACAGCTAGAAAAAAAACAAAACAAAACAAAAACAGGCTAGAATATCTATCAACCCTAAAATCCTGAAGGATACAAGATATGACAAAAATGTGGATTTTTCCTATTAAATATAGACACAAATTTAATGAGGCAATTAAAATTTACTATAAAAAAAAGATTAAGGAAATAATTGCTTCAAAAAATAAAACCATTTCTGTTTTTTGTATTTTAATAACATTCATCTGCCTAAGCACACATAAAAACTACTCTCCTTTTCACATAAAATGCTAGCTCTTTTCACTGAAGTGTGCATTTAGCTGCAAAGCAGCATTTTAATGGTGACTGAACAAGAATCGCCCTTTCTGTAAATGTATACACAACAATCCTACATTCAAGTCAAAAATAAGCTCTCCCACATTTGACTTACACTGTAATTAGTGATTTGAGTAGATACCCTGGTCAGTTTTCCCCAAAAGTTTGCTATGTTGGACTAATTTATTTTTAGACAATGAACAACAGAAAAAAACCAAGAAAAAGTGTGTATATGTAGAATGTCATCAAAATTCAACTACAAAATATTTAAAACACTGAATAAAAAGATCATAAAAAATAAGGGAATAATTAAATCTGACATTTTAATTAGACATTAGTTTAGTAGATTTGTCAGTACAAGAACAAAGAGAATGAACTTAAACCAAAGTTAATACAAATAAGACAATTTCATACTTCAGTGTACAGGATGGTAGAAAATTGTACACAGATAAAAACTTTTAACTTACTGTGGTGGTTGCACTCTAGCTAGCAGCTAAGGCCCAACACAGTCACCCACTCACTGCCCTCTCCAATAAAATGGAAGAGAGAATCAGAAAGGCAAAAGCAATTAAAACGTGTGGGTACTGAGAATAAGACAGCTGAATAATATGGGAGGAAAAGGAGATTTTAAAAAAAAAAAGGCAACAAAACCCCACCAGTGATGCAAAAGCAATCACTCATCACTTCCCACCAGCGGACAGAAGCCCAGCCAGTGTCTGAGCAATGGTTATCTTGGAACATCCCCACCACCTCTACCAGCACTGCCGATGTTATTGCTGAGCATGATGCTATATAAGGTATGGAATATCTCTTTGGGCAGCTGGGGTCTGCTGCAAGCAGAATGTGAAAACAGAGAAGGTCTTGATGCTGTGCTAGAAATATGGAGCAATAGCTAAGACACTGGTGCCTTATGAGCACTGTTTTGGTTAGAAATCTGAAACACAGCACTGTAAGCATTGCTAAAAACAAAAATTAATTCCATCCCAGACAGACCCAGTACACTTACTCTAGCCTTTACATGATAGTGTAAATTAGCAGAGTATAAAATACTTTACTCCTTATTCATACTTTCCACAAAATGCGCCTTCTGCAAATGCTTTCCTATCATCCCCTCCTCCACACATCAAAATGGTCCAAGTATAGACCAGTATGAAACTGGTGATAGCTAACTATCAGCTACACAGTGAAACAGTATGTCTACATTATTAAAACTCAAATACACATAGTACTTTAAATTAGCTGCCTTAGAAGTAGACTTCAACACTAAACTGTGTTTGAAGAGTGCAGTACTACACCAGCCTGACTGTGCCCATGAAGGACAATAAATGCAGCTATTTGAGTAAATAGAATATCAAACTCATGAGACAACCACTGAACAGCAATAATTTTGCAAAAGTGGGAAAGAGTGGTCAAGACAAATTCAGAAGAGCAATATACATTTAGAAATACAATATGCAAACAATAGTAAATGTCTAATGAAAGAAAGCCTTTTTTCTCAAGAGTCTTTTAGACAGGCCTAGGGGAAATAGCTTTCTCAGATCTCTTCACACTGCTGTTGTGACATTATAGTACTGACAAATGACAGGAAACATATGGTGAGCTAAACAAGCTTACTACATCAAAAGTCTTAGCACTAGAAATAAGTTGTATGCTTAAATACACACAGTGAGTAGAGCAAGAAGCCCTCCATCAGAAGTGAATCCTCATTTTGAATTAACAATTTCTGTACTTCTGACAAATATTGCTATTGTTTGTAAGAGTAGCAGCAGCTCCAAACAACCCTGAATGACTCAGGGGACCTTCAGTATCAGCTGTATTTAAGAAAATTCCACAAACTGGAATTCCCCACCATGGCAGGTGGGGTTCATTCCCAATTCTTAACTCAGAAACCCTGAGTTAAATAGCCTGGTGTCACTTCCACAAGCAGAAAGACTCAAGGATAAATAAACCAGAGATGACAGGAAAAGAAAGTAACATCACAGTTGAAGGGGGCAAGTGTTAGCATGGAGATCTACATCTCTCCTACACTCACTCACAGGGATCTTCCCTAATGCTAGAACTATCCTCTGCATGTAAAGAAACAAGCTCTTCCTAGTCTGGGTGCCCAGGTGTGCCAAATTCAAGAATTTTTCTGAATACCAACAGTGCATCCAACAATTTACACCAACAAGAGCTGCACTTCATATTTCAAAACACTACTCACAGAATTGTTGCACAAGAAATGTTGCACAGGATCATATCCTCAAAGAGAAAGTGGCCTTTAAATTAATACTATAAAATTTCTGTGTTTCATGACATGTATATTCTAGTGGTTAAAAACAGTGAAAGAATTTATAATTCTATAGGAAGAAGTAAATCTAGGCAGATGTAACTTATTTTTCCATATTTCACCCGGATAATAAAGTGCATTATTTTTTAGTTATTTTTCCTTCTTAAGAAACAGAAAAGGCCACAAAGACAAGTTCCAATCAGCAATAATACACAGACACCAACACAAAGCAGCAGCATGGCTGGAACTATCAAATATCCTGAGATCTCAATTTGCTGCATGACTTCAGTGAATAAAAATCAGGTTACCCTCTGCAAATACAGAAGATGGGAATTTCTAGGACAGACTTTAAATTAGTGACTCAATGCCACAACTATAAAATGCTTGGTCCAATCTCACACTGAGAAAGAAGTGTCCCAGTAGACCAGTACTTCTGCCCAAACTGTACCTGCCCTTGCACTAACTCTTCACCACCACCTGATATTCCTCAGTTACGCAGCCAGTTCCTGCTCCTTTGAATGCTGACCCCTCTAATTCTCCTCCTGTCCAACTCTTTCTTCCCGCCTTCAAATTCACCTGTCATTCTCCAGCACTCTCTCACCCAAACTCCCAGCAGTTCAGCCCTCTGAGTTTCTGATCTTTTTATTTGACTACTGGTGATACCAACTATGGGATGGAAGTTAATAAAAGATTTTTTCTCATACCCAGATACTGCAGATACTGGTTCATTCATGTCATATGCAGTTATTTCAGATAACATTTTCAGAATCTGAATTATTTCATAAGACTGGAGTTTAAGAAACTAGCAGAACTTAACTGGTTTTCATCTAATCTTTCATTTTACCTGTTTCTTATAGTCTCCATCCTGTAAGATCAAGCTCAAAACCAAAGATTAGGATCACACTCTGAGTCAGGTACAAAAAGCACACTGATACTTACATCAAGAATTTAAAAATCTGGAAAAAATGAAAACCAAACACAAACAAACAAAACAACAAAAGAAAGCACAAAGCATTTATATCTCAAATATACACCTACAGAACTATTAAAAACATCTCCTGTGTCAGGTTAAGAAATTATGCTTACATCACTCAGATATAGATAAAATTAACTGAATACCCAGTCATCAAAGAGGGTATGCAAAAACAAATAATTACAAGTGAGAATGTTTAAAATGGAGTAAGATAATCCATTCTACACAGGTTTTTCCACTGCTTTTTAAAAAAACAAGTTAAAGGGAACAGAGACATCTGTTGTCTAGGAGACCAAAACTAGTCATCAGCTATTAGGTTACATTAATACAGAAAAGATTAGCAAATTAAAGGCTGAAGATCTATCTGTAATGATTCTTTGTACTACTGTTCACTGGGAAAGGGTCCAGCATTGTTCCACTGTGAGTAAGATGCTTTGATAGCACACATAACCCAATACTATTCTGAAAAACACCATCAGCCAGTTTTACATTATTAGCTGTGATTTTCATTTAACTGAAAATAGTGAACTAGGAAACAGCCCCTCCAAACTGTCTTTCAGGTCATTAAAACAAAAGTTCTCTTGAGGTACATCCATTCTTCTACCAAAAAAGGTCAAAGAATTTATGTTATGAACAAATAATGTAACACAAAATGAAATATGAAGGAAAAAAAATCAACAAACCATCCCCCCCACCCCCCCAGCTTACAAACCAAACACAAAAACCAAATGAAACCAAACAGGCTAAAAACATCACAGTAATAATATGTGCTTATTTTAGTGAATTATTAGTGAAACTAAATAAGTGACATCAGTGCTCTGCACAGAATACTTTATTTAATTCACTATTTTTTGGTTTGCTCCCAATGACTAGCAGGGAAGTAAAAGCAGTATCTTACTGCAGAGGTGAAGGACAGGGTTTACAAACACTCATTCTAAACAATGATTTAAATAGAGAATATAATGTTTTTACAACACATGAGCAACTGTAAACAAGAACTTCAAATAAAAATCACATAGGCTAAGAGGAACAGAAGGAAATTGAGTAGGACACTTTCACAAGGAAAAGAAAAGAGGCACGAAGATAACTAGTAAGGTAATACTAGTTACTAGCGTGTAATAAGTTATTTGACATGGACTGACAATGGAAACTATGCAAAACAACTAATAACTTCCAAGGCTTGGGCACCAGGAGCATTGTTCATGAAAAGAAGTCCATAATCGTGTTGTTTGGGGAAAGCATAAAACTGAAATGCTGTACACAGAAGTGACAGAACGGTTTTCCCCACATTTTTTCTTCCTTAAATTTACATAGAATTCATAGGACAGCACTGAATACCTGGGTAAATTGACAGAAATACACCTGGCTAGTACCAGGGGAAAAAAAAAAAAAAAGACAATAAGACCATGAACATAAAATGTAATTTAAAAAAAAAAAGGATTATTTATTTTCAGTGATTTAAATCAGAACAAGCAAACATGGAAAATACCTTAGCAGTTACATAGCTCCTTAAAAACGACTCAAGGAAGAATAACCTACAGAAGATAACTGTAGAAATCTTTGGTTTTCACCTTAGTTCTACATTAAGTTCAAGGGCTAAGAATAATCTCCAATGACTGGCGTAGTTGAAAACCAAGATGAGAAAGAGTGCTCCTAATCACAAAAACTCCTGGAAGATGAAGTTTCTGCATATTATCATATCCATCCCACCTTCATAAATGAATTCTGGAGAGTAAACAAAGCTATTGCTATTTCAGCTGAACCTCTCCATACAGTATACTTTGCCTTCAGTATGTCCTCATGAGCATTTTGGGGAGAGATTTCTGACAAAGGGGGAGGAGAATTACTGAGCAAGCAATGAATATTGAAGTACTTTTCCACCTGTTTTAACTGTTGGGTTTCAGCTTTCAAATAAGGATCTAACACTTGGAAAAGAAGTTAGCCTGCACATGAAGGGTATGTTTCTCAGTCCTGTAACACACTACGTTCAGGCAGATTAAGCCTCTGAAATTGCAATTGGCACATGTTCAATAAATATCTGGTGCAAATCAATCATCTAAACTCACCAAAGGCTTCTTCTCTGTTCATGCCACAACAAGCTGCACACAGAAAAGTTAAGTCTCAGGAAGCTACTGATGATTAGATGCAGTGTCAAACATCACTGGTTCTTCCTTCTTTCTTTGTTTCTTCACCATCCCAGGCCCAAGAGCGAGTAAAGGTACAGAAGTTTCACAAATAGCAACTAAATTGGGATCTCACGTTTCACTACCTTAATAGTACATTGGCACTATTACATTTCACAGTATAAAGGTAGCCTTAATGTATTGCATCTACAACAGTATTTTTTAACCTATGATTAAAATCCACTTGCTGCAAGAAAGAATTGTCCACAAAGGTTCCACATGTAACACTTGGAGGGATTAATGACTTAGAGGCAAAAGTAAACACTCTTTCTGTACTTATAATAATAAAAAAAAAATCGGAGTAACCACTACAACAGCTCT
>VWZY01010290.1:127617-142740 GCA_013399075.1 Chloroceryle aenea
ATAGGGACAGGGAAATAATAGGGAGAGTCCAACAGAGGCTACAAAGATGCTGGAGGGACTGGAACATCTCTTATGAGGAAGGGCTGAGAGCCCTGGGGCTGTCTAGCCTGGAAACGAAAAGACTGAGAGGGAATCTTATTAATGTTTACAAATATCTGAAGGGTGGGTGTCAAGTAGAAGGGTGGTTGTCAAGTAGAAGGAACCAGTCTCTTTTCGGTGGTGCCCTGTGATAGGAATAGAGGTAAGGGTTGCAAGGTGAAACACAGAAAGTTCCACCTCAACATGAGGAAAAACTTCACTGTGAGAGTGGTGGAGCCCTGGAAGAGGCTGCCCAGACAGAATGTGAAGTCGCCTTCTCTGGAGACTTTCAAAAGTCACCTGGATGTGTTCCTGTCTGTCCTGCCCTAGGTGTTCCTGCGTTGACAGGGGCTTTGGACTCAGTGATCTCCAGAGGTCCCTTCCAATGACTGAATATAAGTAATTTCAATTTTCTCATTTCACCTGCTCTAAACAGAGATGATTCTGTACAAAGAACCTCAAGATTATTAGGTACACAAACTTAGTATCCCTTTATGAAGGTTAAAGAGTCTATTTTGGGATTGTATCCTCATCTATGTTAGTGCAGAGTAACTTCTGAAAGTGACAGAATTTGTGAGGCTGCCCCCATATACTGAGCTCTTGATATAATGGACATATAAGTAGAAAAGAGTTTCAATTTTGTATTGCTGTTCAGATATCACAGAAATGAAGGTACATGTTGCATTTGGCTTCTACTGCTGGTTTACTTTAGAATTAATAAATTATGGGTATTTTTTTGGTACTTAAAATACCAAGATAAAAATAAATGCACAAGAATATTGAGAGGAATTACCTCTCTCGCAAAATTTCTTTGGTCCATGTTTTTAAGGCTGTGGGTGGAGTAGGTTTCATTTTAACATAAGTTTAGCAATCAAGATCTGTATTACTGTAGTCTATTATTTATATTAAGTAACTCCTCTTTCTGTTCCAGAACAAAATCTTGCTTTAAAAACAATCAGATATAAATAACAGCAACAGAAGACTTTCAATATCTATTCTAATTTTACATCTTGCACGTAATACTTCTACTATATTTTAAAGCATTAATGCTGCAAATATTAGGGACTGAACATTTAAAGTTGATATTCCCATATGCCTATTTTCATCTAGCATTTGAGGTGATTTTTTTTCATATTAAATCCTAATTTCTGTTGCTTCATATCTCTTCCTGTCTTCATATTACTTCTTCAACTAAATAACTGTTTAAATAAAAAAAAAAAAAGTTATATATATTATTATGTTACTTAAATGCTTAGAACAACAAAAATACAAATCAGGTGGCTCCAAACATGAAATAACAAATGAAGCAATGAAAGATATAGCATCCAATAGTAATTACAATAGATGGCTCAACTGAAAATTACTAAAATAAGTATCTCATCACTCATTTTGATTTGCCTGTCTTGTTTAGATGAAGATGTCTCACAGCTTTGCTGTAATTTAGCTTTAATAACATCTCTATTAAGTAGATGCCTGTTGAACAGACAAGCATTACTTAAATAATGACACTTCAGTAGTGAATTAACTTTCTCCTGTGCAATTAAGTAGCTGTCCATCACATTCATCAGCTTACTAAATTGTCTTTCAGTATCTTCATTATTACGTATTAGCCACCCACATTAATTGCTCAGGCAGACTATGCAGTGACTCCTTCCAGGGCTAGGGTTGAGTCACTTATACTCAGTAGCTGATGACACTGGAGAGGAGGGAGAGGATAGTGATAACTACCCAAAAATCCAAGGATAGGTAACTTTTAGTGTTATGCAGGTCAAAGGTATTTGCTTGGCTGGAACAGTAATAAAATGTTAGGTTATTATAATGGAGATTTGTATATGCAGCTGGTGTATTCACCTTGACTCAGATTCAGATTTAAGTTAGATTTATTTTATTTTGCAGTGTTTGCTTTGGAATGGAAAACAGGGAGAATAGGACAAAAAGCACATGATGGCTTCTTCAAATTCTTCTATGTCACTTATACTAAATGTGTGTTGTTAAAAACTTGAAAATCACAGAACTGGAGTTTCTGAAGGTCAGGTATAATCATTAATTCATTGCTCTAGATCTCCCATGTAACATAGACTGAAAAGCTTTATCTGTTTAATCCAGGTTTGAGCCAAATAACTGGAGTCTATAGAAGGAAATAAACATTTAGTCCTCTTCTGAATATGCTTTGTGTTTTGGTTTTTTGGTTTGTTTTTTGGTTGTTTTTTTTTTTTTTTTCAATTGGGGGAATTTGATGCTTGTGAAAATNTGACTAGCCACTCTAAGTTTTATGTCTGAGTAGCTTATTTTATGGTTTTTTTATGGCTCTAATTTAAAATAATTGCTATTGTGCTTATCTTGGAGACATCATTCTTTGTTAACTTTTATTTCCCCCCTATAAAATACAAGTACATCCTAATACAGTCAACTTGCATCTTTCTTTTGATAAAAAAGTAAAATTGAACTTATAAATTTGTAAGTTTATATAAGGTGCTTTTTTTTTTCAAGTTATGAAAAAGGTTTCTTCAGTCTCTTTCTTACCTTTTCTTGTTACTCAGTATTTTTTAATACTGATAGTAGAACTGAACACTGTAGTCCCATAACTACTAGTACTTTTTTTTACTACTTTCTTGGAACATAGTGCCTGAGGCTCCACAGAACTTAAAACTTTTGTAGCAGTTATATAACAAATTATTTGCTTTCCCTGCTTTCTTTTTTTCCTTTGCCCATGAGACTAGAATGCTTTCCAGTAAAACTACCTGCCTTCCTTCCTCTTGTTCTCAAGGTTCCTGAAGTCTACGATGACTTGCATGTTCCAACAGGTCTTCAGACACATGGTCAAAGACATATCATCATCAGAAACTTGTCTTAGAGCTACAGAACTCTGTCCGGTTTTTCTTTTCTTCACAGATACAATTCATTAGACTAAATTAATCTGTCTTTTACAATGTTATCCCTCCACATCTGATCTACTTATTGAAGATACCATTTATAATTGACAGCTGCAAATAGAAATAGGTTGTGAGACTTCTGATCAAATGTAGATGTCTACTTTAGAATGAAATTTTTTGTTCTCCATTAATAAATCCTATTTCTTCTGGTTTTGATCCATTTTAAGAGTCTTTGTTTTCTCTGCCATTCTTCCTAATATGAAATAACTGGCGATGATTGGTGTGCTTTTTCCAGAATGGTTTACAAATCTTTTGGGGTAGCAGTGGAAATTTGGAAAATCTGACTGTTGCAAAAGTGTAAGACTGACAGAATATGTTCCAGAAAGTCAGTTTAATCGTGTCAGGAGCAAGGTAAAAAATGTCCATCTGAACAGGGATCTTTTATTAAAAACACTTCAAGAGACACAGCTTATTTACAGGTTCAGGATGTCAGTTGGGAGCTAATACTACATGGTGTGTAACTAAATCTAAGAGAATAATTACTCAAGAAGTGCAAACCATTCACCTATAAGGTTAAAGACACTCACTCCTGGGAAGTTACTTTGAATGGCATCCTGATTCAAAGGGAGAGCTTCCCACTGCAGACCCACTTCTCTGAGGAAGACTGGCTCAAAGGGGACTTCCAGGAGGATCCATTTATACCCCCAGGACAGGGGATAGTGGTCATACATAGTTCTTATTGGTTGAAGGGGTCTCCTAGGTAGGCTTGTTGGTTGAGGTGGTCTTTGTCAGGCTCAGGTATCTGTGGTATGTGACTGGGCAGCTCTCTACATACATGATCTGCAGCACACATGCCTCCCATCAAACTAACAACCATGTCCCCTGTATTGTGCCAGCAGAGGGGCTGGAGAAAGTGGGAAGCAGTGGAGTGCACCTGCCACATTGCCTTAATTTTGAGAATAACCTCTCTCTTTAATTTTTTAGTCTTTTTGCTGGCAGTAGGGTCTGTTTTCCATAACCACTAAAACCAAAATTACTGCTGTCTCAGGAATAGCTTTTCTTTTCAATATTTTCCTATTTGGTAGCTATCTGATTTGTTACAATGGTGTTTGCAAAAGCATCATCATTTGTCACACACTTCTGTGCATTGAGTATCTTCCTAGAGGGTATTTTCAAATTGGGTAGTGTATTTTCAAACGTTTAGTCAGACTGAGCAAAGAGTATCCGTTTGTTTAGTCCCTTGCTGTTCAAATACAATTATGAAAATTATGTTCATGTAGTCTAATCAGTGAAAGCATTTGTGCATTTTAATTTCTGATTTATTTATTGCCTACTGTTTTTCAGGATTTGCAATAGGGAGATACTAAGTTAGGCTGGTAGAAGTAGCAATATTCTACTTATTAAATAGAAACATATTTTTCCAAACTGGCTTCTTTTCATAAAGAGACTAGTCATTGTTAATACATGCATTTATATAAAGCAAATTACTGCAGTATCTCTGGTAATTTGAAGATAAATTGAAACAAGAAAGAAATTATTTTCCACAAATGTGCATATTAGAATTATTCAATTACATAAGAAGAGCAAAATATCCTCCTATTTCTCCTTTTAGGCAACAGCCTAAATGGGATCTTGCCACTTACTGAACCATGTATTGGTTGTAAAAACTTGGACAAGGGGATTTAACTGTCATCTTTTTAAAAGTAGGACCAAATTATGCTTAAGCATAACTTGGCAGAAGTGAATTGTGGAAGGGCAGTCCTGGAAGAGCAGCAATGAGCTTCATCCTCCCAGAAACACAATCTGAAAATTTTAGCTAAGTGCAAGTCAAACAGTAGTATAGAAGGGACAGACAAATTGAAGTGTGTGGCATGTGGGGTACTTAAGGTCTGGCAAAATATACTCCTTGAATTTTGCATTTTTTGACAGAAAGGAGAGCAATGTTCATATCATTCATGTATTTGGAGGCTGTGTATTAAAATTAGTAGTCAAAACTTCTGACTTTTGCTCTCCCAGGTAAAGCTGCTAAAATAGTTTAGATAGCTTATTCCACATGTTCATAATCACATTTCTGGGATAATCTAAATTTATACTATTAATTGAGAAAAGAGGTTTCTTTTCACTGCAGGTTCATTAGTTCTAACCTCAATTTAGTTACCATTTTAACATCAAAAAGTGATGCCCAGTAGTCTACAAGACATTTCTGGAAGCTTAGCTCTACACAGAATAACTAATATTATAAGCAGTTTGTGCTGTTGACCAAAAATCTTCACAAGCCCCATTTTGACAATAAATTGATTCTCCTTGTGAAAAATTACCTAAGTTATTCTAGTGGTATTTTTACCATATCCAAGTATCACAGAATCACGGAATGGTAGGAGTTGGAAGTGACCTCTGGAGTTCATCTACTCCAACCCCAACTGCCAAAGCAGGTTCACCTAGGGCAGGTTGCACAGTAATGTGTCCAGGGAGGTTTAGAAAGCTCCCAGAGAAGGACACTCCACAAGCTGTCTGGGCAGCCTGTTCCAGTGCTCCATCAACTTTGACCTTTCCTCAAATGAAAGCTGATGTTCAATTAATACTTTCCAGTTCCATATAAAAAACCTCATGTACTTCCTAGCTGGATCTGACAAGCAGATTTTCAGGTTTTCAGGCTCTCTGCCTCTCAGTGAGGTAGAACATCCCATTACTAGTACTTCCCTTTAAAATCTCAGGGGAAAGCACAGATTCCAATACGGAAATACATAATCATAATTGTTTATGAGACATAAAATGTTACTTGCTCCATGCTGTCCTCATAGGCTTCTTTAAGAAAAATGGAATAACTATGAGAAGTCCTAAACCTATGCTTAGTAATGTAGGCCCAGGGGAAACATGATTGCTAAGGCTAGCATTTAAAGATAGAAAAATGAAGGCTAAGGCTTAGTTATATGAATTCAAGTTCAAATACACTGAATTTTAACAAGAGAAATCAGATACTGTGTCAAATTAACGTTTGTCAATACAGTGAAGCTATGCTGTTCTCCACATTTGTAGTCACAGTATGGAATACTATTACTTTGAAACAGGAATCAAAACTACTCTATAACTTGGCCTATGAAGGGGATCAGATTTGGAAACATAGGTTCTTTCTGGAATTAACTGATTTTACAAATGTCTAAATTGTGTATATGGTACTGTGGGCATACGGGTAGGACTTAGTTGTTGAACCATGATTGAGATACCTGTGAGACAACTACTCTGGAGGGGAAGAAGGACAATATCTTAAAATGGAGCCGACAATGGAAACAAAAAAAAACACAACACAAAAGAGCACAAGATTTGCATCTCAGATTAATTCAACTAATGAGTATGTAGAAGGCCATGTCAAACCTCCATTTCATGGTAGAAACACTAACTGGAGCCATATAAGTAATTGTTGTAATTAAACATCTGAGTCTACATGGTGCAAAAAAGCAATATATATGAGGAATTACTGTTTTAATAAGTTTTCACAGCTGTCTACATAGTCACTGGAGAGCTACCATTAGCAGTACTACACTATTATATTTCAAGTGCTAGCATCCTATTTTAAATCATAATTTAGTGAGATTAAATTTCTGAAAATTAGAAGGAATACAGTTCAAGAGTAAACTTGTAAACCATTCACATTTTACTAATATTTTGATTTATTTTTCAAGTTTAGCACTATTCTGTAGTATTTGCTGATGTCCAATGTCTCAACTAAGTTCTGCTATATTTAACTTTTTTCCAAATATTGTTACTCTAAACCACTAAAAAGTGTGAAGTGCATAGCATTAAATATCACACACCCCCCTGTTTTAATGTAGCAGATGTTGAGTTTGAAGTAGTAATCACAATTCATCATTCTGTTACTTCTCACTGATTCTGCAAGCTTCATTTACCTTCTTGTCTGGTACATTTTGGGTACTCAAGCAGAAAACCCAGTCCAGCTCAAAAGTCCAAACTCCCCTGGATCTGTAACTTCATTGTGATTCTGTTTCCTGGTTTCAGCTCATTATATGAGGTGTTTATTGCATACATATATTGTGACTATTTGCAATACCACATCATAGGCAAGATTATGTATTTATTCATAAGCTAGATGATATATTCATAAACTGTAGTTTTATGTATTGTTATATGTACTACTGTGTTATGACATATGACTCAGCCTTCCATTAGGGTGCTGTTGATATATATAGCAAATAGTCATGATGCCACCTGTGCTCTGGACCTCGTTATGAAAAATGTGTCAATTGGGTCAGTCGGGATGCAAAGCCTAAAAAAAGAACCACTGCAAAATTGTTTTGCAGCAGCTGATCTGTGCTCACAGAAGCACCCTGTGACCTGAAATACTTAACAATGTAGTACTGCAGACCCACTGCTTCTGGTTTGTCACTGCCTGGGTGACAGCTTAGGGTATGTCTGTGGTCTTTCTGCATGAAACAGACATGTTTGGCTGATAAGAAAGGCAGTTCATTTAAAGTCACATTTAGCTCCTGCAGGCTGGACTGGTTTTGCTTCATATAGACTCTTTACCTACCAAATCTGTAAACAGTTTGTGCTGACAGAAGTCTCCAGAAACATCCCAAGGTGTACTATCACTATCAGTGATAGTACTTTACTGCACAAACCTGTCTCATTCAGTTCTTCTGCTTAAATTGCTGAATTATTAATATTGCATTAATAGAATCAGTTATGAATTGTCATCTTAGAAGTTTCTAAAGAAAGAAGTGAATTTGGAAGTACAAAACTGCATTAGCCAGGGTTTTCACAGGATGACACAGGATCACAGGATGCCAGGGGTTGGAAGGGACCTTGGAGATCTTCGAGTCCAAGCCCCCTGCCAGAGCAGGACCATATAATCCAGCACAGGCCACACAGGAACGCATCCAGGTGGGTTTTGAAAATCTCCAGAGAAGGAGACTACACAACCTCTCTAGGGAGCCCGTTCCAGTGCTCTGTGACCCTTACAGTAAAGAAGTTCCTCCTCATGNTGTTCCACAACTGATCTAGTATTTATGAGAAGATATTATTCTTTTACATGGAAAATGGTATATGTCTATGAAGAAAGTTATTAAATTAATGTAACCTAAATACCTACTGTTATAATGTATGTAGTGAAAACTTCCAAGTAAAAAAAAAAAACCCAAAACTAATGCTATCTTCCTCATGAAGAATTTGCCCTTTTATTACATACTGTCTTCATGTTCTGACTGATGTGAAATAGTAGGGTACAATATCAGAGATTTCTGAGAGCATGGTCAAATGCACTACTGCAAATCAGTCTTCACTTCCAACTATAACAACCTGAATACAGTGAATGGCTGACAAGCCAATGAATGGTACAATGATCTACAAAAGGCTAATTTTGTTTTGTTTGGTGTTTTGCAGTGGGTGAGCCTGTGATTACAGGTAACCTGCTGTGGTAGGCATCAGATACCTACAGAATCAAACCTGTGAGGAAAAATGAGCAGACACAATTCAGTACAAAGACACCTGAAAAAAAGTGAGTATAGTGGACACAGGAATCCACACTAGTCCATTTTCACAGTGACCACAGATCATGACAGGTGTTGTGTTTGTGTCTGGTGAGGTTTTGGTAGCAGGGGAGGGAGCTGTTGGCATGGGCTCCTGTAAGAAGCTACAAGAAAGTCCCCTGGCTCCAAGTCAGACAAGGCTAATCCAATCAGTACCTCTACTATAAACTGTAATTATAAGGGGAAAACCTGTTGGGCAGGCTCCTTCCTGTTGGGAACTCTTCTGTTTCAGAGGGGAGTGGGACATGAGAGAGACAACCATGGAGACACTGAGGCCAGTGAGGAAGGAAGGGGGAAGGCATGCTGGAGCAGCTGTTTGGCCCATGGTGAGATGGCAGACTGAGCCCTTGAAGACCTTAATGATCAGCAGTGGAGCAGAATCCCATCTGCAGCCTTTGGAAGACCTCCCACTGGGGCATGGGACTGCTCCTGAAGAAGGCCATGACTCTGAGGGAAGCCCACAGCCCATGGAAGGGGCCCATGCTAGCTGGAGAAGTTAGAGGAGGACTGTCTCCCACGGGAGGGATGCCACACTGCAGCAGGGGACACCTGTAAGTTTTCCCCTGAGGAGAAAAGAGCAGCAGAAACAACACAGAACAGCCTTTGACTGACTGCAACTCCCATTCCCCACCTCCCTGCACTGATGCAGGGGTGGAGGTAGCAGAGCTGGGCCCAGGAAGTAAGGATTAGTCCTACTCTGATACAAGTGGTAAATTGGGGGTGGTTTTGTTTAAATTAAATTGGTTTTGTTTCCCCAAATTGAGTCTGTCTTTTGCCCATGACCACAATAGCTAAGTGATCCCTCCCTGTCCTTTGTCTTGACCCTCAAACCTTTTGTTTTATCTTGGAATGCATGTGGGACCATATAGCAAATAAACAAAGGCAATGTGTTGATTTTCCTCCATTATATTTAGGAATGGGAAGACTCAGAATATTAAAAATGAAAATATTTTAATAGCCTGAAGTATTTATTCCCTTCTTTATTATTAAAACAAATAAAAATAATCAACCACATATTGCAGACATAAAAATGTTTAAAACATTAATAATAGTGTCTGAAGGTACAGCTAGCCTTGGCTTTTAACTATTAACTGCTTAGCTAGCAGAAAGCAAGAACTAACTCACAATGCAGTCCCAACCCACAGAGAAAATCATTAGATTCAGTGCAGAATCATTAGATTCATGCCAGTGACATATACTTTCCATCTCCCACAAAACCTATTTCACTCTGTGTACTCTGGTCTCCTAAGTAGTACACGTAAATGAATGTAATAATATTTTGTTTAGAGAACAAAATACTAACAAGATGCTGCATCCCCTCTGAACTGCTTAAGATCCCCTACCCACAGTAGTCCATTATAGGTCAATTCATGGCTATCCCCATTCTCCAAATTACATCTTTATAATTAATCTCACTTTTTGTAAACGTATGAACAATTCCTGATCATCACTTAGCTTGGAGTGTAATGGGGACTTGTTCAGTAGTACTGGGTATTTGACGGAAGATTCATGTGAAAACATCTACCTCTTGTGCCCGAAGTTGGAACTGCCACAGACAAGGCTGATTTTCATAAACCGATCTAGAATAAAACTGAATATATATTATTTCCCTTTGACACTGATTCATATTAATAATATTATTAATAATAATAGTTCTTTATACTGTAAAGAGAACGTGGATCTGTGGACAGTCATTTTCTGTCTATGGATTTACAAAGAAAGGCACAGTGTGGGCCAGGGGCTCCCAAGGGATGAGGCCAGGCCAGGAATTCAGTCCATGTAAGAAGTTCCAGAAGCACTGATTTCTAATACAACTAAGTTAAATTAGATGTCAAAGCTAAGTTTACTTCAAAAATATCAAAGTAACTTTAAGTGAAAAAAAAAAGTGTGATGAATATAAATTTTTATTTTGCTGCTTGGTCTTGAATTTAATTTTAATTTATATAGGTAGAAACAAGTAAACAATCTAATAATCTTTAGAGAATCAGATTTTATGTCTGTAACCTATGTGTTTTGGATAGACTGAAAAGTTTTCTATTGTGTATTCCTCCAAACTTTCTTCTAAATCAGTGCTTTCTAGGTAATTTTATTTCTAACTTCCAGTTTTCTGTACCATGAAGCTTTCATACTGTTCTTCCCCCTTACTGCTGTAGAAGAGATTTTCAAGTAACACTTCCATGTTGCAATCTCAATTACAAGAACATCAGAAAGGCCATAGTGGGTCAGAATGAGGTTATCTCTTAGACTCCTTTCTCCAAAGAAGAGTAAGAGTAGGGCAAAAACATATAATACTTTTGAGAGCACCTCCAGATTTTCTTAGTGTTTGGTATCATATTTTCTCTGCATTTCTGTCATATGGGAAGATGAGTGCCATTCAGGGAGACTAAAAAAAGTGCAAACAGTATACAGAAATAAATTAAGAGCAGTATTGATTCGAGTCTGAAGTATGGGAGACGGGATGTCCTTAGGCCGCCAAACTATTCAATTCCTATGTAGCTTAAAGCCTAAACTTATTGCTGTTTCAGGATGCCTGAAAGTTTGTCTCCAGTTTGAATTGTTTTGCTGGTGTGCTCTGTTCCATTTTTTTCTAATTTTAAAATGCAAGTGCCTGCATTTAGATACTTTAATTCATTATCAGGGGCTTGGGTAAAAGTAGCCTGCTTGTAGAGGTACTAATTCTGCTTAAATTAATTTTTTGCTGAAAAAGATGTAAGTCATCCTTTTTTTTTCCTTTTACCTTTTTTTTTTTTTTTTTTTTTTTTTTTTTTTTGAAAACCAAGCACTTAAGCAGCAGCAGCTAGATTGGTAAAATACAGATAAGATGCAGAAAGTTGTCAGCCATCAGAAACAGCAAGTGTGAATGGGAGCCTAAGTGAACATAGAAAGAGGACTTTCTAGGGCCCCAGATTTGGTGTAAGAGTGGCTTTAAATCTGTGCAGAAGGAAACTGTTATTTGATCTTTGTCTCTCTGTTTTCAGGGATTGGAACATTGTATATGAAGATGCACCAAATAAATGCTTTTCTCAAAGCAGAATGAAGTCTGTTTGGTATCAAGGGTGAACTCTCTGGTTGTTTCCTCTTCCCCAGTTATACAGAATCATCAGAGTTGTAAGTCACCTCTAGAGATCACCTAGTCCAACCCCACTGCTAAAGCAGTTTTGCCTAGAGAAGGTTACACAAGGTTGCATCCTGGAAGGTTTTGAAAGTCTCCAGAGAAGGAGACACCACAATCTCCCTGTAGCCTATTCCAGTGCTCTATCACCCTCACAGAAAGTAAGTTTTTCCTCATAATTAGACATAAAATTCCTGTGTTCCAGCTTGTCCTGCCTCTGGGCATTACTGAAAAGAGTCCATCTCTATCCTCCTTGCACCCACTCTTTATATATTAGTTCCCCCATCCCCAATTCTAAGTGAACATGTGCATGGGTGGGGTAGTGCTCTTCAATGCCAAGTATCATCTTCTGCCCTGGGATTAAAGCCCAGTACACAAAACTCTGCTATGGAGAATCAGATGCAGCCCACCCTGGCCATTGCATAGGTGTGGTATTCCCTGTTGTCCCAACCGCATTCCTCATCCCACTACCATACTCCCACTATCTGGACTTGTCTGCCAGGTTTGTCTACACTGCACTCTGAGTTCTGTAGTTTTGAAATAGTTGATGCTGCTGAGAAATCACAAAGCTCAAAAGTTTGTGTCGTATCATTATTTGTCTTTCATCAAGGCCATTTGCTATAAAGCATTTAACTCAAAACTCTTGCACATTTGTTTAGGATCAGCAACACCAGCACAATTTAGGTATATCAGAAACTATCAGCAATATAGAAAATATGAACAAAGTATTTAACATCTTGACACTTCTGTTATACAGAGCTTGAGTGCCTGTATAAAAAACTTAAAAATGAGTACCAACGCCTTTTTCCTTGACAAATAGCATATTAATAATTTCAGCCACAAGAGGGCACCAAATAAGCACACGACAGCCCAGCTCCGCTTAAAAAATCCACCACAGAGTGGACATAACTTTGTAAAAACATTGCAAAATATCTTCTATAAGTGCTTCAGAAAGCTAAACAAAGCTAATGTTTGTTTGAATTACAAAATGACAGTTTGTTAACTTTTTTTTTTCCTTTAAAAGTATATGTATATATGTTTTTTATGAAAATGTGTATGTATTTATTAATATAAATACATCTTTGCCTCCATAAAGCCTTGGAAGCTAGTGCTCAGTGCAAATGGAGATGTTGAAGGTTGCTATAGCCAGGAAAAGGCTGTTCATTCAACAGTTGAGGAATATTTCAGGCTAAAAACAGATAGCAAGAACAGATAGCTAGAGCTCATAGATAGCCTTCCTGATAAGACTCTTTAATGGCATCCAGTTTTGAGTCCCTCTCTACAGGAAGGATGCTGAGGTGCTGGAGAGGGTACAGAGTGGGCTACCAAGCTAGTAAAGAGTTTGGAGCATGTCTCTCATGAGGAAAGGCTGAAGGATCTGGGGCTGTTTGGCCTTGAGAAGGCTGAGGGGAGACCTTATTGCTCTGCGCAGCTACCTGAGGTGGCAGTTGGTCTGTTCTTCCTAGTGATAAGTGACAGAACAAGAGGAAATGGCCTGAAGTTGAACCTGGGGATGTTCAGGCTGAATATTAGGAAGAATTTCTTTACTGAAAGGGTTGTCAGGCATTAGAATAGCCTGCCCAGGGGAGGTGGTGGAGTCACTGTCTTTGGAGGTGTTTAAGAGCCGGGTAGATGTTGTGCTCAGGGCCAGGGTTTAGTGGTTCTGACAGGACTACGAATTAGGTTGGACTTGATGATCTTGAAGGTCTCTTCCAACTGGAATGATTCCATGATTCGATGATGAATAAATCTTCATACGATATTTACTTTCTGTTTTCAGTTTCAGGGCCTTGCAAGGTCTGCTTCAGTGTTATTATCTGCCTCTTTTCTCATATCACAGTACCGTGATCACCCATGTCAGTAGCCCATTTGTGTGCTTTTCCCTATGTTTGTAATCCCACAAATCTCTGAAATCCTCTGCAAGACTACTGTTTTCTTCTTCTGTCAGTCTCTCCTCTAAGATTACTTTAAAAGCAATATGTGTAATAATAAAATTATCAGCTTGCAATATGTAATAATAAAAATAATTAGCTTGATATACTTAAGGTGTTCTTATTGCTAACAACAAATACTTATAGATTTATACAAAGAAGCAAGCAGTTTAAAACATCCTTCAGAGAACAGGCAGGCAGTCTTTAAAGAAAGTAGTTCTTGACAAACAATGGGTTTGGCCACCTGGTATAATTTACCCCTTCCTACACTCTTTATGTGCCTTATACACAAACAAAAGATATCGCCAGGGGCCCTTTCATGCTAGCATAACAATGTTTAGGACAAAAGTTCAAGCCCTTTCACCATTTTATTCTGAAATTAGTTCATGGTTTGAAAAACAGAGACAATTTCTAAGGACTGCTGGTATTAATTCTCAGATACCTCTGTAGAGCAGAGCATCATCTTAAACTTTTAGGAGAAAAGTGTCTGGTTTTGTCTGGTTCAGAATCAATTCTCCAACAGTCTATTCTGGGTTTTGATCCTTTAAAACTCAGGATGTAAGATGCCATCTGACTTGGTGTGATGGAGAGATGCCCACCTGAAGTCACATTACTGGAGGAGTATCAACAGTTACTGTGACTGTTTATGTAGTTGTAATGAGATGTTCCCACCTACAGGGAAAGAAAACTATGATGGCTGTTACTGGAAAGAATGCAAATGTCAGGACAGAAATGGAAATCTAAGGAACCAATAGGTAAAATGGCAGCGATCAAGAATATTCACCTTGGGACTTTTGCACTCTAAACTGTGACTTTCAAGAGGCAATGCTATGATGAAAAAAGCAGTGAAAGATCATAAGCTGCAACTGAAATGCTGGCATTCATAGAAGGCAAATATCGAGGACCATTGAGGACAATGGTCCTTAGAGCAGTCCTGCAGTCTTAATAAATCCTGTATCGGTAGCACTTTTTGTCAAGTTTATTTGCTTGGCAGTGACTTGGATTCAATCAGAAGCATGCAAGTTGATGAATGGCAAGCAAGTTAAAAAGCTGCTTGAGAAAAAGACTATGATGATCTTTTTTTCTCCTTGCCTATTTATTTATTTTTCCTACAAGATAAAAATACTAATTGCAAGCCTTTTGGAAATGAGTTCTCAGGATGGAAAGGTTGGACTTCATGAATGTCTCAGGTGGATAGGGCATTTGAATCAACACAGGCAACTCCTCAGACAGTGGCAGAAGGAGGGAAAGGTGCACATAGGAGAAAGTAAGATTGTAAAAAGAAAATAGGAGGAGCTTTCCTCAGACATTTTCTAATTACCCTTTTAGATTTTATGGCCTCCCATATGTATCCTGCTGCTGTTACTCCAGACTACCCCATTACTACTGTTCAATTTGAGCATGTAGGTCAGCGTGAGGTACAGACATTTACTGGGAAACAAACAAAACCAAATCGCAATATGGTTTATTAGAATTAACAAATGAGCTGATGCTATAGGCCGCACTTTGCATTTTAAACGGCTGTGCCCAAGGCAGCGGGGGGGGCTGGGAGCAAGGCCTGCCTCCCTAGCAGACCGGGTTCTTCT